>JAWQEG010002620.1:17500-50000 GCA_033782935.1 Petrolisthes cinctipes | reverse complement strand
GTTGTCGTATATATGGGATATTAAAATAATCTTACACTTAAACAATTTTTTTTTTTTTTTTTTTTTTTTTTTTTCAATATACTGATGATGAATGGTTTGAGAGATTTTGTACATACCTATGGGAAGCGAAACATTTAAATTCTACTTCCCTGAAATAAACCCTAGAAGAAAAGAGTGCTTAACAAAACAGAATTTTAATTTGGCAACACCATTACGGGAAAAAACGTAAGCGAGGAATTCTTCTGGCTTCTGGCTGCAAATCAACAGTGCCAGTCGGACTTACCCTGCTATTTACGCATTCCTGCTCTTATCTTTGTCCGGGGAGGAAAAATGTGGATGACTGTTTAACCTTAATGCTCCTGCCATTTACCACTCGTCTCTCCACTGTTTCACCATTTTAGCCGTCACTCCATTTAACTTTGTACCTTTTTTCTATGACATCATTTTACCATTTGGTGAACAAAAATATTCCTGCTATCTACCACACATGCTTTTCACTATTTACACCGTCACTCCATTTCACTTTTGTACCTTTTTTTCTATGACATCATTTTACTATTTACTCTAACAACAATATTCCTGCGAGTTAACCATTCATAATCACCACTGTTTCATTATTTTTGTCATTACGCCTTTTACCCTTTCTTCCTTTCCATTACATCATAATCTTATTGAAATTTACTGTAACCTCATTTTCCCAGTTACCACTTTATGCACTCCCACTCTTAAACCATTTACCACCTCACCTATTATGCCGGGGAGCAGACAAAGACATCACACGTGTGGATAAATCTGATGTTTCTCCGCTGGTAACGTGAGAGGAATCTGAGATATTTATCGGCGCGTTCCAAACTATACCAACTTCTGAAGTAATTAAAGAAAAGAACTGACACCCTACTAAGAATAGGATGAGTCTGTCAGTTAGTTGTGAAATTGACAGATGGACGGAATAACATATGGACAGCGAGATTTCAAGGCACATAGGAAGATGTGTATATAGATGAACAGATACATATACACAGCAAGTGCACATTACATACACACGTACATCTACACATGCATCCGTACATACTTGCATACTGTACACTCGATAGATAGATAGACAGACCGACAGACAGACAAATAGACAGACAGACAGACAGACAGATAGATAGATAGATAGAATAGATAGATAGATAGATAGATAGATCAGATAGATTGATAGATAGATAGACTGATAAATAAATAGATAGACTGATAGATAGATAGATAGATAGATAGATAAATAGACAGATCAAGGTGTTTATACAGTCACAACTAACAAAGCTGACCACAGGAGCGGTGAATAACTCAGCATCACAAAGTTTGACCATTATATTCGAAGCAACCAAGATAATTATTAAAGGACCCTGTGATCGTTATATGAGACCTGGTAGCATCTGATTCCTCCTGACTATAACCACGAAACAAGCTTCTTCAATATAGGTGTTGTTTCGTGGCAATATTAGAAGGACTCGCTGAACCTCCAATTTTCTAACTAAATCACGGTGGTCCTTAATGCGATACAAACATCCAAAATCGTTTACAACACACAAGTGAGTTGATTTGCTAATATTTCACACACCACTACGTAGAACAGATCGAGGGTATTTGAGAAACTATGCGAATTATTTTGCATTTGGAGTAATAAATAATAAGTGGAATTTCCAGGTCAGTAATTATCATAGCTCACTCAGAACGGCGTAATATTTACTACAGGATAATTAATTAAGTTTGCCAATCCCTTCAGCATAAAGACTTGCATTTCCCATTGTGTTCTGCCTCATGCATACTTATTTAAATTCCAGTTTGGATTCCCCTCTCCCAAGTAAGTAAGTGGAAGTATGATAATGGAGAGTGAATTAGAGGATGTAAATACCTCCATGTCAAACTCTACCCTTAAAATTTTGGGAGGTAAATGTATCAGAATTCTCAACCAAATTATCATCATCACCCTCATTTTCCTTTACGAAACTATACCTCTATAAACCTCTATCAAAAATAATAGTAATCAATCACTATAAACATAATGATTCAAAGGTATACTCTCTCTTGTATCATTAAATTAATTCTTATCTGCCAGTAACGTAAAGAGATATTTGTGTTATTATTATTGTGTATTGTTGTTGTTGTTGTTATTATTGTTGTGATGGTGGCGCTGTATATGCTTCCTTGGTGTTCATATTATATCAGTCCTCCCCTTCGTGACATTTTCCACGCCCTCGCACATTTTTAACCTTTCTTTACATTCCATTTCCCCACGGTTTTTCTCCCCTTCCCCCTCTCCACTTTTCCTACTCACCGTCCCCTACTCCCCTCTCCCCTTTCCCCATACTCCCTGTCCCCTCACCCGTACCCCTCTACCCTTCCCCTCTACCCTTCCCCTCTCCACTTTTCCTACTCACCGTCCCCTACTCCCCTCTCCCCTTCCCCTTTCCCCATACTCCCTGTCCCCTCACCCGTACCCCTCTACCCTTCTCCTACTCCCCTTCCCCTACTCCCCTTCCCCTCTCCCCATACTCCCTGTCCCCTCACCCGTACCCCTCTACCCTTCTCTTACTCCTCTTCTCTCCTACTCCCCTTCCCCTACTCTCCTTCCCCTCTCCCCTTTCTCTCTCCCCCTACTCCCTGTCCCCTCACCAGTACCCCTTCTGCCTTTCTCCTACTCACGGTCCCCTCTCCCCATCATAACTCCCCCCTTCTCACCGTCCCCTCACCGCTTCTCCCCTCTCTCCCCAACCTCTCTCTCTCTCCCCCTACTCACCTTCTTTCACCTTTATCAGAGTTCCATAATCCTCTGCTCCCCTTCTGCTTTAACTCGTCCTCATTCTCGTTTACTGTGGTCATCATCATTATCACACTTAATGTAAATCGGGATTCTCTCTTTATCGCTCATCCTCAATAAATTATGAAGGTTAAAGCTTTCATTCTTTCTCTCTCTTGTTTCCTTCCTGCTTCCTTGTTTGTTTGCTTACCGTATTTGTTTGTCTGTTTCATTTCTTTCTTTTTTTTCTTTTTTTCTCCTTTTAAGTTGAAGAAGGGAAGCACTGATTGCAATTAATTTCTGCCATGTTATCAATTACGCTCCCGAAATCACATCACCTAATACAGTTACAAGTTTTTCCGGCACAACCAAGGGACCAAGGGTTGAATTACTCTGAGAAAAATGAGTTGCTGTTATTCTTTTTTTCGTAGGCACAGAGTCCCTTGCAATTTTTAGTTTTTGTTCTGTTTGGAAGAATACCCACCCACTCCCCACAAGCCTTCTCCAGCTTAGTATTATTTGTCTTCCTATCAGCAACCGATAATCTCTATTCAACTACTCCTTTGCTACTCTAACTCGTCTCTTTATCGTTTTCTCTTAAGCCTGAAATAATGGTGTGAATGTCTGCATTAACGTCGGGTGCAAGCAAAGTACTAATTCTTTTTTGTTTCATTGGAGTGCCTTGATTCCTCCAAAGTATGCCAGGAAACAGGACCAGATGAACAAATATAATTGTGTTCTGTTGCTTGGAAGAGTTTGGAGGATTCAGTTACTCCAGATTTATCAACACAAAATGTTTATCTTTGGGGCCATCGTGCCAGTCATCCATATCACCTGACTCATTGTATTCCTTGTCAGTAATCCATCCATAATGTTTTCTTGTTGTCTAACCCATGGGAAAATATGTAATACGACTATAATATTGGTAGAGAAATATCCAAACTTTTTATAAGCATCATCTTCGGTATTATAGGAACAGCAACAGGAGCAGTGTGGATCACCAACAGGGTATACGTGAACATCAAAGCCAACCAAGCCTTTCATCTTCATCAAAGGTGGGAGAGCGTTGTGGTACCTTCATGCCTCTTCTGTTTACATGACTGTTCTACGTAATAATAATAATATACATTGTTTGTGTTTAACCACTTGGTAGGCTGTTTGGAGTGGATCTCGTAACATATTATTATACTTAGTAGTGCGGAATATCTATCCTTTCTGTATACATACTTTAAGCATTATATTTCCTTAATAATTATACATTCATTCGATTCATCTTGGCGTTATAGTAGCCAGTCATGCGTAGACAACACATATTGAACTGAGTTGATAGAAAATGATGAAAAATGAAATATATATCTCAGACTCTTTGTATTGGAAGCTCATTTGAATTCTTTAATCTCAAGTTAACAAGCTCCCTTCCTCCCTCTTATTATTATTCTTTATCCCTCGCTCATTTATATACTAGAGCTTTGTCTTTGGCTTTCTGCAAATCACTCTGTGTATAACCAGAGATGAATGAGAACATTTTGGTATTCATATGCAAACTTTTAAATGCCCATCGTAATTCCATTGTCACAAACTCAAAACCTTTTAATTAACGGAGTTGTTAAATGGGTACACTACATAATATGATTTTTTTTTTTTTCCTTATATTCCTTTACAACTGCTTCCCTTGTATAATTTAAGCATTGTAGGAACTTTGTGTGATAAACCCAAAGTACTTCACTGTCCCTAAAGTTCATGGGGCTTTTTTTGGATCATGCTGCGCTGCTCGTAAAGGTAAAAAAAAAAACTGTTCTCATTTTTTCCCATGTAAGGAGTAACGCACTATGTAACCACATGGGACGCGGTGGTCACAAAACGTCTTTTTTTTTACCTTCAACTCCTGGTGGTTTTCTGCCTTAAGAGACCATGTGATCGTGTATGAAAATTGTAGGCTTCTGATTCCTCCTGACTATGCCACGAAACAAGCTCCTTCTATATAGGTGGTGTTTCGTGGCAATATTTGAAGGAATCATATACCTTCAATTTTCTGACTGCATTACAGGGTCTCTTAATGAATAAACAAACATACATGACATAGACTTTAGCAGGTAGTGTCTCGAAATTTTTGTAGGCAACTGTACATATTGACGTCGTCGTAATATCACCTCCAATCATTAATGAACCTTGTGCTCCTTCTTTCTCAAATTAAATAACTGACCTGCTGACCTGACATGTTAATTACTTCAACAATGTGAAGTAATTAATCTATATATGCATGAGGACGACCTTCAACGATATAATTAGCTCCAAAATTACCCAGAACGCTGCCAACAAATATAGTGAGGGTTTTTTTCTCTTATTTATTCTGTGCCATTTGTCCCCCTTAACTTTTACATAATAATTAGCGGATCCCACCTGCTGGTCTCTGTAATATTACCAATATAGTTTTGCTTGGGGCGTCACACAGGGAATATTTTAGCACCGGGACAAAACACACACACACCTACGTACATACACACACCTACACACATGCACACCTACGTACACACACACACCTACACACATGCACACACACACACCTACTCACATGCACACACACACACACACACACACACACACACACACACCTACACACACACACACACACACACCTCTACACAAAATCACACACACACACGCCTACACACACACACATACACACACACACACACACACACACACACACACATTATCACCGACTTTTGTGGGATTGTATATTGCTGGTTGTGGAGCTGGCCTTTTGTTGCTGTTATTGTTGGTGGTGCTGGTGGTGGTGGTGCTGGTGGTAATGCGAGTGTGATTAATTAACAGATATGAAGGGTGAGGTTTAATTTTTGTCGTGGAGGTAATGTTGGTGGTGGTGGTGGTTGTGTTCTGTTGTTGTAAATTATTGTGGTGCGTTTTGACAATATGGTTCACGATAATGTAGGGCTTAAGTATGGTTTATTTGTGCCAGTCCTGGTTTTTTCCTGATAATATATTTTTGTCTTTTATATGCTAGAATGGTAATGCAGTCATAGATAATGGGTACATAGTAGTCTGTCTCATACACAGTTCAGTATATAAAAACATCTATCAAATAAGATAACTACGATTTTGTTGGTGAATTGAGGGATCTGATTCCTCCAATATATGCCATGAACAGATTCCTTCACTATAGTTGCTGGATTGTAGCATATTTGGGACGTACAAATAGCCTCTAATATCGGGTACTATAATTATCACTGGTGCCCTAATCTTCGATAAATTATTATTGTGTAGAACTGACCACTATTTTTCCTTTATACAGCTCATAATACAAAACATGAAGACGTTTCAGTAAACCCTTTTCCACAGCGTTCGTTATTTACATTTTAAACGAAGCCCAGAACTTTGCCAGAGCAGAGAATACTATAAGTTTGTGGTACAAAAACAGACCGCTTGGAGACTTTCTCTTTTACTGCATAATGTTAAAACTTTTGTAGGAAAAGTATCTAAACACGGGATAGTAGTGCAAGCCAGAGATTCATGGAAATAATGTTTTAATGATTAAAAAACGGTTGCAAACTTGGCATTAAATATGTTCTCTATGGATAACCTCAAACAATTTCACTTGTTGACTAAAATATGACTAATTTTTTATTCAGTCTTTTATTCAGTCAATGTTTCAATCAGGCTTTCATTCCGTTTTTCATTCAGCCTTTCATTCAGCCTTTCATTCAGCCTTTCATTCAACCTTTCCCAATCTCTGAGGGAGTAGGTATTTAGCGGGGATTAACACCAGACTAATAATAATGCCGCCGGAAAACCACAGGAGTTCATGAGTTTTATATATGGGCCAAACAATAGTCAGGATTACAAATTCATTCAATCCTACATTCATTATTTGAATCGGATGTTCTCTTGGCTTTATATTTTGAAAACATATCCACTCACTCTACAAACATCAAAAGTAATTGGTTATGTAAATACTCTATCGGTCAGATCTCCACCGAATAGTGGTTTAGTATTGTTTAAATTATGTTTCATTCAAACTAGAAGCGCGTGTGTGATATCGACTGTATTTTTTCAATGTTTATGCGTCCATACTAATACACGTTCACAATTTTGTACATCCCGAAACACCGTAGAGAAAATGTCGAGTATCACACTGACAAAAAAAAATTAGAGGTAAAATATTGCTTGTGAAGACTGATACATACAAACACAGAAAAATTATATAAAATCAAACAACACTGAACAACCCAGAGAGAAAATTTCGAGCCTCAGAAAATCTCGAGTCTCACACTAACTAAGATTGAGAGGTAAAAAAAAAAAAAAAAAAAAAAAAAAAAAAAAAAACAATGCTTGTGGAAAATGATATATGTGAACACCGAGTAAAAAAAATAAAAAGAAGAAAATATGCATGTCTTGAGAAACATACATACATACAAATAGGACTTGGCCATGTATACCAGAGGAGGGAAGGGAAGAGAAGAGCAGAGAAGGCGAGCGAGGAGTGGTGTGAATAAGTGTGGATAATCAGTCAGCGAAATTAGTTGGGGGAAAAAGTACGTCCCGTGAGTAAGAGGCGCCCAAGGAGAGAAAGAGAGAGACAGATAGAGACAGATAGAGAGAGAGAGAGAGAGAGAGAGAGAGAGAGAGAGAGAGAGAGAGAGAGAGAGAGAGAGAGAGAGAGGAGAGGGAGTGAGAGAGGTAGAGAGAGAGAGAGAGAGAGAGAGAGAGAGAGAGAGGTAGAGAAGGAGAGGGAAAGAGAAGGAAAAGTGTAAGGATGTGAGGTAGGGAAAATGGGAATGAGAGAGAGAGATGGAGGAGAAACAGAGAGAGAGAGAGAAACAAAGCAAAAGGAAAAGACAGTCATAAAAAAAAGACAGATAAAATGAAGGAAAACCTGGGCAAAGGACTGGAAAGAAGAGAAGAAATGAGGAGGCAAATTATTATGATTATGAAGATGAAAATGATGATAAGGCAAATGACTCTTCGGATTAATGGCTTAATAGTTCACTTTGCTCGAGGAAATGCGCACCTAACATTTTTCTTTTCGTGCTGGAATTTCATACTTCTCGTGCTTCGGTTCTTTGGTGATTCAGTTCTCTCGTGCTTCGGTTCTTTGGTGATTCATTTCTCTCGTGTTTCGGTTCTTTGGTGATTCAGTTTTCTGGTGCTTCGGTTCTTTGGTGATTCAGTTGTCTTGTGCTTCAATTCTTTGGTGATTCAGTTGTCTTGTGCTTCAATTCTTTGGTGATTCAGTTCTCTGGTGCTTCGGTTCTTTGGTGATTCAGTTTTCTGGTGCTTCGGTTCTTTGGTGATTCAGTTTTCTGGTGCTTCGGTTCTTTGGTGATTCAGTTCTCTGGTGCTTCGGTTCTTTGGTGATTCAGTTTTCTGGTGCTTCGGTTCTTTGGGGATTCAGTTCTCTGGTGCTTCGGTTCTTTGGTGATTCAGTTCTCTGGTGCTTCGGTTCTTTGGTGACTCAGTTTCCTGTTTCTTCAGTTCTCTGGTACTTAATTTCTCTGAAGTTTTATAATTATTTGCATTACAATTATTTTGTTCGATGTTGGAATCCTGAGTGCCGAATCTGAGAGTGTTATAGACTAGTTGGGGGGCTACTGATTCCTCCAAAGTAGACCAGGAAACAGGCTGCCTCAGTATACGACCACAACGGAGCATACGTTTTGTGGCACAGCTTGGAGGAATCACTATATAGCCAACCAGCCAGTCAGCCAGCCAGTCAGTCAGTCCTCCAATCCCCCGACAGTAGATTAATCCTCCTTAACTTACTGTAATCCTTTCCACAGCACGAGGGTCATTAACGTCTCCCCGATTCCAGGACACAAAAGGGAATGAGGGTTTAGGTATACAGTCACGAGCAAAAATGAATTAATATCCAGGGTGTGCTTGGAATAGCCTGATGGAGTATTAAGGAGCTCCAGCAAGTATAAGAGTGGATAAACGATATAATTAGTTCACTGGTATGTTACACGATTCGAAACTTCAACAAGACTTGGTTACTTATTTTGGTTTGTGGCTGTACGTGTGTAAGGCAAGTATGTATCTGACTGACTGAAGTGGTTGGATGAGTGTGGAAACGAAAGAAGCTATTCCTGTTGTCATTCCTGTCAGATGCTTCGTCCTTGATGTCATATTAACATTGTCTGACGCGAAATGTACGGTACATTATTATTGTAAATTGTTATTGTCTCGTGCGAAATATGTGCTTTGTTTTGACTGATGTGTGTACCTGGAGCGACGCCAAAATGCACTCCCTTAAAAAAATACCTCCCTATGAGTAGTGTAAAAGTTGTAAAACATTATTTGGGTTTAAATTTTATAGACTAAATACTGTACCATCCTCAAGTCATTTCCTTACGAAATACATAAGGCGAACGAAGTAAAGAGGGACATAATGTCGAGCTGACCTTTAGATATTATAAACACTAAACATACAGACAGACAATAGAGATTTCCAGTATCAGGCTGTATTAAAGTTGAAGATCCAGTTGTCCTCTCATGACAGTACCCTGACTTGATACTTTTGAGGTCACGGAAACGACATTTGGCACTTTATTTCTTATAGTCAAACGATGCACTGGCCATAAATACTGGAGGGGAGGGGAGAGAGAAATATGGCACGTTTAGCTACAGTGCAATATTTCATTTCTGTGTCTCTAAGCAAACATCAAGGTGTAGAATATTCATTTGAAGGGGAGTATACATTTTATGATCCTACGCTTTCATCACATTTTTCAGTTCGTATCAAGAGTAAATGAAACAACAGACTATTGTATCGTACTGTACATTCCTTCCTCGAGATGCAGTCTATTCATTCTTGGATTAGTTGAACTTCCCTGCCTCGTTCCATGAGGATAAGGCCGTTTAGTCCTCCTCTATCTCCTTAATGGACAGCCAGACAACACACAATTCTTGATAACATGGCCGGGATATCCCCTTGAGTAGACACACACAAAACACTCCTGCTCGTATGGTATTGAACACAGCTTTCCATTCTGTTGCCTTTCAGATATTCATAGTGATATATTATCAGCTTCTGTACTGATCGGTAATATATGATGGGAAACAAAGTACGCAAATATTTTTACGTAAATAGGACTAATATATCCCACATACATATTTATACACACTGGTGCACACACACACACTCATATATACTTACTTGAACAGAAACGAATGCATACGTACACACTCCATATGCACAGAAATGCACTCTCACTTACACACTTGCATTCACACGCACGCATGGATGAACTCACACACACAACACAACTGAGGCTGGCCTTCAAGATATTCTGGCAATTCTCACCCATTATTCTCACTCGCCTCAGCTCTCAGGCGGCAATTGTGAGTTGTTTTGGTGAGGAGAGAAGGAGAAGGGGAGGAGGGGAGGGTTGAAATGAAAGTGGAGGGAGATAGGCGCTATTCGATTAAGAAAGAAATATGCTGAAAACAGAAGAGAGGGAAAATGAGAGAGAGAAAGAGTGTGTGTGTGTGTGTGTGTGTGTGTGTGTGTGTGTATTAGAGAGAGAGAAAACTAGAAAGAAAGAGAGAGAAATGTAGGGATGAAGACTAGAGAGTGCTTAAGATACTTAAATAAGAATGGTAGATGTCATAATTATTCAAGACGTATCAATATTTGGTAAGTGGATAAAAAACTTTTAGCTAAAGACATAGATAAGTTACATAAAATCATTATACATTGTTATAAATAGTAGCATAGATGAAATAGGTCACTGTCGTTCTTTACATTCCTATTACGTTTTCCTCTCCTTCTAAACTCTATATCCTTCCCCGAATTTTACACATCCTCATTTTCATCCAGTTCTGCCTCTCATTCTACTTACTCTCCTCCCCCTTGCCTCCTCCCCCTTGCCTCCTCCCCCTTGCCTCCTCCCCCTTGCCTCCTCCCCCTTGCCTCCTCCCACCTTCCTCCTTCTGCCGTCCCCAGAGTAGGGTCTCGTCACCTTCTGGATGAAGTATGAGAGGAGCTGCAACTCATTTCCGCAGCGGGGTGGCAGTGGCTGCATGTCAATGGCTGGGGCAGAGGGGTTCACAGGAGGGGTACAGGGATGAGAGGTGACAGGGGCAGGGGGTTCACAGGAGGGGTACAGGGATGAGTGGTAACAGGGGCAGGGGGTTCACAGGAGGGGTACAGGGATGAGAGGTAACAGGGGCAGGGAGGTTCACAGGAGGGGTACAGGGTTGAGAGGTGACAGGGGCAGGGTATGCAAGAGGAAGGATGTCAATTGCTGGGGCAGGGAGGTAACAGGAGGGCACCGGGATGAGAGGGGACAGGTGCTGGGTACGTAAAAGGAAGAGACAAATAAAGAACATACTCCTTGTGGGTCGGAGATGCAGGGCTGAGGCAGAGAAAATACAGACAAGACAGGAGTCGGTACTAGATGTTTGGACCGATAATAGGCAAGGCTTGGTAATGGAAAGGAAATACAGAAATTGAACACACGTAAATTAGAGGAGTATGAAAGAAATTGCTATCTCTTGGCCGATCAGAAAATGCTGTGATTTTACTCGAAACGCTTATTACTTTATTAAACTTGTAAGTAACATCAAACTGAACAACACTGATATTATTATGCACCTATTACATCTGCATGATTTGATTTTGAGACTATACGGCTGTTTATCCCTAGTGGTTTGTTTATAACGACGAGATGTTCTATGATCTCCACGACCTTTACACTTTAGGGTGATGTAGGTTGGGTGAGGTTGGCCTGGGGGAGAGGAAAGCAAGACAGACGGTGGGAATGTGACCCTTTACTGAGGTGAGGACTGACGTGACGATATATCCTGGTTTATATATTGTGACTGATATGCGAGCCAGACACACGCTCCCACTCTGCCTTGCTCCTCTCACACATCCACACCCTTATTTCCTCACCACCCACACACCCATCTCTCTTAGTTTTTTTTTCCCACATTCCTTTTCCACCTTCCTGTTTTCAGTTCCTTTTCTGGCATTTCCTCCTCCCCTGCAACACAACACAACTCCCTCCATCCTTGCCACACACCTCCACCCCTGCCACACCCCCTCCTCCTCTGCCACACTCCCTCCTCCTCTGCCACACTCCCTCCTCCTCTGCCACACTCCCTCCTCCTCTGCCACACTCCCTCCTCCTCTGCCACACTCCCTCCTCCTCTGCCACACACCTCCACCCCTGCCACACCCCCTCCTCCTCTGCCACACCCCTCCTTTACCACACTTTTCTCTCGCCACACTCTTGCAACGAACACATCCTCCTCCCCTACCAAATCCTTTACACCCTTTCCCTAACACACCAATCCTCCAACACACCCATCCTCCAACACGACCATCCTCCAACACACCCATTCTCCAACACACCCATTTGCAGACACACCAATCCTCCAACACACCCATCCCTTAACACACCAATCCTCCAACACACCCATCCCTTAACACACCAATCCTCCAACACACCCATCCTCCAACACACCCATCCTCCAACACACCCATCTGCTGACACACCAATCCAACACACCCATCCTCCAACACACCCATCCCTTAACACACTAATCCTCCAACACACCCATCCTCCAACACACCCATCTGCTGACACACCAATACAACACACCAATCCTCCAACACACCCCTTCTCCAACACACCAATCCTCCAACACACCCATCCTCCAACACAACCATCCCTTGACACACCAATCCAACACACCCATCCCTTAACACACCAATCCTCCAACACACCCATCCTCCAACACACCCATCCCTTAACACACCCATCCTCCAACACACCCATCCCTTAACACACCAATCCTCCAACACACCCATCCCTTAACACACCCATCCTCCAACACACCCATCCTCCAACACACCCATCCTCCAACACACCCATTCTCCAACACACCCATCCTCCAACACACCCATCCTCCAACACACCCATCCTCCAACACACCCATCTGCTGACACACCAATCCAACACACCCATCCCTCAACACACCAATCCTCCAACACACCCATTCTCCAACACACTCATCCTCTGCTACACCCATCTGAAAAAACTGGTCCCCTTCCACACCCTACTAAATTATCGTGTACCCTACAACAACAACATAGATTATAGAATTATGTTATTTAATTATTTATCACTGATATTCGTACCCAGTAATGTGCTATATATTGGCATTCAATTTTTAGACGAGGTACTAGGGGTAATATATTTCATTAAGCTACAAATGACCAATAGTTAGTATAAAGTTACACAAGAGAGAAGGAATCAAATGACTTAATTAACGCAAGATGTTGATGAGTAAAAATTCGAAGTTAAGAATAAAAAAAAATCATAAATCAATTACGTTATTACTCATTTATTGATCAGTTTCATTAATACCATAGATTTCCCATCCCATTATCGAATAAGAATGTGTTAATCTCATATCGAAATTATTTATAGATATAATGTTATTAAATGTAAGTACATACATAATTATAATCAAGCAAAAGGTGACGACAGATACGGATGATTGTAGTAGGTTTAGTTAAGGATTATTTTAAATCCAGCATTACGCCGAATTAGAGCACTGCTAACAAAATTTTCCTCTCTCTCCCTGATAAAAAAAAAAAAAAATTGTATTTGTGTTTTAGTTAATGAAATAAAATTACATGCTGTATTAGTATGTGGGTAAATTATTGTATTGATGCAAAGTGATTCAGCAGGTACACACACACACACACACACACACACACACACACACACACACACACACACACATGGTGTCATGTTGCCTGGAATAGTTTGGAGAAATCAGTTGCTCCAGATTTACCAACAGTGTACTTCCCCCTTAACATAGATGACAATCGTTAAGGGTACTGGTGCCTACCAGTGACGAATATGTCCACATGAAGTAACTTCGTATTCGTAAAAATAATTGCAGTTTAATAACCTTATGAATTTTTTAATAGAGTCAAAGGTCATGCTGCCTGCCAATCAATACGTACCTGCATTCCGTCTGCGTCAACAAAATACTGAAAATAGATCATCCCAACTGTCATCGAAGCGTCAAACCGTGCGCTGAGTCGCTTTTAAAAATAGGGTCAAGCCGAGTGTGCAGAAAGGCGAAAATAAAACGTCAAACTATGCGTCAGGGGGTTAAAAACTTGGCGTCAAACCTTGCACACGAAGAAGGATAAAAACGACGTGTCAAGCGCTGGGTGTGGAGAGCTAAAAGAGCCAAACAAATGAGTGGTGTGTTGAGGCAGAGGGACGGTGTGTGAAGGCTCCGAATGACAGCACTGGAGGAAGAGCGATGGAAGTTAAGGAGACTGTCATTTGCACCAGTCAGAAGTTTTGTTGGTGCCCTGCGCGACACGAACTCATTAAAGCCACGGGAGGAAGTGTTTTTTTCCAGGAAGGTAATTAGTCTGACACACGCAGCGCTAGCAACATAACCACCTGTACCACCAACACTAACACTACTACTACTACTACTACTACTACTACTACTACTACTACTACTACTACTACTACCTCCAACGCCACCACCAACATCACCACCACAACCAACATCCCTACCATCACAACCCCCATCACAACCCCCACCACCACCACCAACACCCCCATCACAACTCCCACCACCACCAATACCAATACCCCCAACATAACCCCTACCACCACCACCACCACCACCACCAGCAATAGCAGTGAGAAGGTTAAAAATTGAGAACTGGAATGGAATCCGGAAAAGCGAAAGGGAAATAAAGGCATAGAGTTATTTGACATCTGTGATATTCAAAATGAAATATTACAACCAAACCGTATCAAGTGAAAAATTGCGTAAGAGAGTTATGGGTCCGAAATTCTCGTTTTATTTTTTTCTGTTCTCTTCATTTCGGGGAAGAGTCCGGATTAATGGCCGGAGCAGCTCACGAAAAAGGGACAATACACCTGAACCGAGCAATGTTTAGGGGAGATTCTCTTGTTGGTAAATTGGAAGGCTACTGATTCCTCCTAACTATGTCGGAAAACAGACACCCTCAGTCGTACTAATAGAGGATCTGTTTCTTGGAATAGTTTGGAGGAATCATAGACCTTCCATTTCATCAACAAGAGAATCTCCCCTTAAGTCGTGAACGTATGATAAAGGACAGATAACGCAATGATAGTGTGTTGTGGTTTAAAAATGTTGTTATAGATAACGTGTGCAAGATGTGAAATAAGGAAATAGTTTTATAAAAATTGATCTTACTTTTCCTTCAGGTATGAAAGATGATTCATTCACTTGCTTGGACAATACCTGCACACACACAGCACTCACAAACACGTACACACACACACAACACTCACAAACACGTACACACACACACAGCACTCACAAACACGTACACACACACACAGCACTCACAAACACGTACACACACACACAGCACTCACAATCACGTACACACACAGCACTCACAAACACATACACACACACACAGCACTCAGAGACACGTACACACACACAGCATTCACAAACACGTACACACACAACACTCACACAACACGCACACAGCACTCACACAACACATACACAGCATTCACACAGCACTCACAGCACTCACACAACACACACACAGCACTCACACAACACATACACACACAACATTCACACAACACATACACACACACAACACTCACAAACAATAAATACACTGACGACACTTACCAAGCTTATGAACAGACAAAAGCACAGCAAGTATTCTTACATTCAGTCACCTACAAACACACACCGAGTGAAGACCATTAGCAAATCTGATTACAACCCGTGTGTCCAGTGGTGGTCGCAAATCTTTTCCCTCCTTCTGCCCTTCAGTAATTAAAAGCTATTGTTTATCTGTTATATTTAAAGGTCTCTTATTTACGAATTTGTTTAGTCAATCAATCAATCAATAACAATTAATCTATCAATTAATTAATCCATGTTTTCGGAGTGTGTTTGTGGACGTTTGAGACTTAATTTTTTTTTTTTTTTTTTTTTTTTTGACTGTGCGATGCTTCGGTTCTCCTCGTTAATTTCTTGATGAATACGAGTAAAACCAGAGGAAACATTCACGAATCCTCTTAGCACCATTACCACCATTCCTTCCTTCCAGCACCATTACCACCATTCCTCCCTTCCAGCACCATTACCACCATTCCTTCCTTCCAGCACCATTACTACCATTACTTCCTTCCAGCACCATTACCACCATTACTTCCTTCCAGCACCATTACCACCATTCCTCCCTTCCAGCACCATTACCACCATTCCTCCCTTCCAGCACCCTTACCACCATTCCTCCCTTCCAGCACCATTACCACCATCCCTTCCTTCCAGCACCATTACCACCATCCCTCCCTTCCAGCACCATTACCACCATCCCTCCCTTCCATCACCATTACCACCATTCCTTCCAGTGTGTGTGTGTGTGTGTGTGTTGTGTTGTGTTGTGTTGTGTTGTGTCCATCTGGTGAGGGAGGCTTGGGGGGGAAGTATGGTCTCTCACTTCAAACGAAACTCTTATCAATGAACCTCACAACTTCAACCACTACTACATCATTTACTACTACCCATATTATATTATACCTCTTTCTCTATTTGCTTTATTAATGATGGTGCTCCTTGGTCTTCCCAGTCCATCTGTTGGTCTCTGGTGACACTCTGTTGTTTGTTGGACTGCACTGACTGTAGAGGAATGGACACACACTGTAACTGTTAGTGTTTGCTGTTGGGTGGTGGTGGTGGTGGTGGTATTGAAGTGTGTGTTGCAGCTCTTGGTATGAGTAATGGTGACTTCGTTGTTGTCTGTCTTGCATGCCTGCAGTCGGTCCATTGTGCCTTGCAGTGGTGTGTAGGTATGTATGCATGTTGGTATAATTTATGGTATCGGCATTGCCCGGTATATTCTTATTGTATATTGTTATTAAGCAGCTGAGAGATGGGGTTGGGATGATGGGGATGTAGGGGGAAGGATAAAGTCACAGAACCTGGCTTCCTCAGCAATAAATCTTTTGTGGTTTTCTGAGTTAATGGTCTTCGCCTCGTTCACTCGACAAGGACAAATCTCAAATCAGCATTCACAGGCTGGGTCGCATCTCCATCAGTCATAAGTCACACATACGAACGCTTCCCTCTGACCGATGCAAACCAACGCTATACATGCGTAATGAAGATTATGAGAACAATGACACTTTTGGACAACAGGAGGCTTTAAAAATATTTGTCATAAAGCTCCATCGACGCTGAGGAAGATTGTTTCATTACATGGGTTGGAGGATTCACTGTCCCACGAAACTGACTATTTCCGTACATGAGCTATTTGGTGGTCATCTTTTGGAGGAAGAGGGAATCAACAATTGTCTCCTCCATGGGCCAGGCAAAGTACTCAGGCTCGTCCCTACATTATAACAACACCTGCTGTGTACTGAGAAGGTGTGTTGTGTGGCACAGTTTAGAGGAGTACGTAACCTTTTCACTCACTTGGCCCACACACTCTTAATTAACTCCCTCAACACCCTCCTCCTCCCCCTCCGCTTCCCCCTCCTCCTCGTCCTCCTCGTCCTCCTCGTCCTCCTCCTCCTCTTCCTCCTCTTCCTCCTCCTCCTCCTCCTCCTCCTCCTCCTCCTCCTCCTCCTCCTCCTCCTCCTCCTCCTCCTCCTCCTCCTCTTCCTCCTCCTCCCCCTCCTCATCCTCCTCCTCCTCCTCCTCCTCCTCCTCTTCCTCTTCCTCTTCCTCTTCCTCTTCCTCTTCCTATTCCTCCTCCTCCTCCTCTTCCGTAGCCACACATTCACTCAGTACAGACTCTCTCGCCGACACTCATGCTTTCATCGCTACTTCACTCATTCCAAAGGGGTGATTCCCGGCTTTACATTCACCTCCAAGTAATTACCCATGGATCTCTGTATCTGTCTTTCATTTTTCTTTTTATTTTATTCCTAGTTTTATCTCTCTCTTTGTTTTTGTTTTTACTCTTTCGAAATTTTTATGGTTTTTATTATTGTTTTTATTGATATTTTCAGACTGTTTATTATACAGTATGTGTGCATCTTTATGAATTTAATAATGAATATTTTAGTGCTTCAGTAACTTTATCTATATATCTTTCTATTACTCTTTATCCATCTAATTCATCTGTATCTCTCCCTCTCCCTCTATATCTACCCATCTCTTTTTATCTATCTATCTTTTTCTATCTATCTGTATCTATCTATCTTTCTTCTCTTTTATGTGTATCTCTCTCTCTCTCTCTCTCTCTCTCTCTCTCTCTCTCTCTCTCTCTCTCTCTCTCTCTCTCTCTCTCTCTCTCTCTCTCTCTCTCTCTCTCTCTCTCTCTCTCTCTCTCTCTCTCTCTCTCTCCTCTCTCTCTCTCTCTCTCTCTCTCTCTCTCTCTCTCTCTCTCTCTCTCTCTCTCTCTCTCTCTCTCTCTCTCTCTCTCTCTCTCTCTCTCTCTCTATCTGTATCTATCTTTCTCACCTTTATGTGTATCTCTCTCTCTCTCTATCTTTGTACCTGTGTGTGTGTTTGTGGTGTTAGTTGAGGTACGAGTGAGTGAGTGAGTGAGTGAGGTGGGGGCGGCAGGAGGGTCAGTTACCCACCCTTGCGGCCCTGATCAATATGAATGCTCGTAGAACCTGGCTCGCTGGCAGGCGCTGCGGCGGCCACACACCCAGGCAGGCAAGCAGGCAGGCAGAGAAACAGACAGGAAGAGGGCCAGGCAGAGAGATAGGCAGGTAGAGAGACAGGCAGGCAGGTTAGCAGGCAGGCAGGTAGGCATGCTCGCAGGAACTCCCACGGACAGACCCGAAGACAAGCACACATCAACGCACACACGCAAAGGCAGTTATAGGCAAGCAGAAAGTTAGACAAACAAGCAGGTGTCGGGCAGCAGGACAGCAGACAAGGAGATGCAGGAAAACTATCAAGAGGTGAATACTGGCATGGATCAAAACAAAGAAGCAGGAATGTAAGTAAACAAGATTAGAAACAGCATGTTGACCGGGATGATGAAGGAAGATAAGCAGAACAAATTCGCAGAAGTGAAAGTCAGTCAGCAAACAGGATTGGAGACAGACAGACAGACAGACAGACAGACAGACAGACAGACAGACAGACAGACAGACAGACAGACAGACAGACAGACAGACAGACAGACAGACAGACAGACAGGGAGGGAGGGAGGGAGGCAAGTCAGCAGAGGTTTAGGCAGGCAGACAGTCAGAATCGGAGGCACCCAAGCAGTCAGGCGGAGAGGTGAAAGCAGGCAAGCAGAAATGGAAACATGTAGCCAGGCAGGGTAAAACGCAAGCAGTCAGGCAGGCAGACAAATGAAAGCAAACAAAAACACATGGAAATAGAAATAGAAATAGGGAAAGATGCAAAAAAAATAAATAAATAAACACATGAAAATAGAAATAGAAATAGGGAAGGATGCAGAAAAAAATAAATAATAAATAAACATTGATGGAGGCACCGGGGAAGTTTAAGACAGACAAGCAGAGAAAAGGGCAGACAATCCGACACAGACTAAGGGGACACAGTTAAGAGAACGACCTGCAGCCTGCTCTATCAGCCTCTGGGTATACTCTGAGAAAACACCTCCTGCATATTCCACTAGAGAGGAGGAGGAGGAGGAGGAGGGGGATGAGGAAGAGGAGGAGGAAGAGGAGGAGGAGAGGAGGAGGAGGAGGAGGAAGAGGAGGAGGAGGAGGAGGAGGAGGAAGAAGAGGAGGAGGAGGAGGACACACAAAACCCCGGGGTACACTAACGCTTCGTGTGATCTGATCTGGTGGTCACTGTCTATTTCTGAAGAGGATGATAGATAGAGTACGGTACTTCTGGTGCTTTTGAGAGCCTATATAGATTCCTCCAAAGTAGACCAATAGGAAGTGCTGGAGGGATAAATGTACGACTGGAGATTTGGATTAGGGTAAGTGACTTGGTGAATATGAAAGAAGTGTGAAAATGTGTTTGTGTATGTGGTGTGTGTGTGGTGTATGTGTGTGTTTGTGTGCGTGCTTGCGTGCGTGTATGTGTGTGAGCGCATATAGCAAACAGCGAAACAAACCGACAGGAACAGACAAAGTAAAGCTGATGTTTGTGTATACTGGCATGCAAACGAGGGAACGAAGGGAGGGAGGCGAAGGGGGAGGAGGAAAGGGAAACAGGAGGGTCTGAGGGACAAAAAGAGGCACAATATCATCACTTTATGGCGTTCATTCCCGGAGAAAAAGGCAAAAAAACAATAATAAAACTGCAAGCGTGGCTAATTGGACAATATCATATTTCCACGAGAGCCACACTGCAGTAACTACCCCCCCCCCCCTCTCCACTCCACCACCACTATCAACCCCCAACAGAACTTGTGACGTCAGATTACTTCCAGCAGATAGGTACTCTTATCACTGTCTGTCCTTCCTTTCCTTCATTTTCCTTCGTGTTTATTGTCACTCCCCTCTGTGCCGCTTTTCTGTCTCCTTTTCTTTTCTTCATTTTCCTTCGTGTTTATTGTCCCTCTACTCTGTCTCTTTCTTCCTTTCTTTCATTTTCCTTGGTGCTTGTGGTCCCTCCTCTCTGCCTCCTTCTTCCTTTCCTTCATTTTCCTTCGTGTTTATTGTCCCTCTACTCTGTCTCTTTCTTCCTTTCCTTCATTTTCCTTCGTGTTTATTTTCCCTCCTCTCTGCCTCCTTCTTCCTTTCCTTCATTTTCCTTGGTGCTTGTGGTCCCTCCCCTCTGTCTCCTTCTTCCTTTCCTTCATTTTCCTTGGTGTTTGTTGTCCCTCATTTCTCTCTCCTTCCTCGTGGTACAAGCTTGGTCTTTTCTGGCCAAGCACAGTCTTTCTTCTTCCCTCCTTTACAGAGTTTCATCATTGACTAAGAACGCAACAGAGTCTATAAGATAAGTGATGAACAGAAGAAGGACACAACCTGGTCTAAGACAATGAAGGAATACAAACCAACTTTACCCTACCACACTTAACACAGAGGGGGTCGTAGGCAGGACTATCTGTGGTGTTGACGATGGTGTAGTACAGGTACGACGATGATGGATGGCTCTGTAGTGTGGCTATGGAGTCATCGTACCGGTAACACGCCATCGTATACACCATGGATATTCTTGCCTACGGCCCAGAGTACGATAAGACAAGCAGCTCCAGTTTTCATTTTAAATCGGACACAGAAAAGAAATTAATGCTTACGGTATTAGAATATTAACAGAGCAATATAATTATGGTTTTAAAAGTGTTTTGGATAGTAAAAGGCATCGGTGCTTTCTCAACTTAAAACAAGGTAATATGAGACAAGGTTTTAGATATCAGTCCGAGAAAAAAAGTACCACATATTCTAATTTTGTAAATTGGCAAAAAATAAGCTTGGATGAAAATTATTACCAGAAGCTGTTACCAGAAGCTGTATTATATTTCTCTGTAAGGCGACGAGGGAAATTAAAAGTTCAGAAAGGTTCAGACACGTTCTATAACGCAAAAAAAAAAAAAAAAAAAAAAAAAAAAACATATAAGTGAATTCAGAAATTCCTGACTGATTTTCCTTTCTCGACTCGATTCCCTTCTCTCGTCTGGAGCTGACCATGTTAAATATTTGAGTTCGATATCAAATAATCCTTCAGGTAGGAGTGAGCCTGTCCCTGCATTAGTAAATATCACCTTGCCTGATATTTTCCTGTGGAGGTAAAGGACACTAAACCTCGAGGGAAAGGGAATGTACAGTCGTGGTCAATAATAATCATCCACATACGGGTATCTCACACAATTTACTGTCTAATATTTCCACGTTCACATATGATGTTATTGTTTTAAGTAGTAAGCAGCTGCTTGTATTAAATTAAAAGATGGTAGTTAACCTATTTAGTGGAAAGTTTATCATCTAAGGAACAGAGAGAAGCTGTCAAACCCTTACGCGAGTTACCCCTATATGGATAATTATATTTGACCGCGAATGTACCTGTCTTCATCGTTGTCATCAGTCTCTACATAATTACTTGGGTCGGGAACACTCATAGGGGGAGGAGGGAGGGGGGGAGTATAGTTGATGACGATGACCTGTGCGAGGGCCCCATGCATAGTTTAGTGTGTCTGGGCCATGGTAGCTGTCATAGTCGTTTCTCGTATATAATTTTGACTCCTCGTCGTCACCAAGGCTCACTTCATCACATGCAGTTTATCATTTTTTGACGACAGCCTCCAAAATAAATATAATATAATATTTTGTAAAGTTAGCCGAGTAGTTATCATCATATCCGAATCCAATAAAACTCGTGGAATTTAACGCCAGAATGTTATGATGACGCACGTGTAAGTCTCCCCTGCGTAGGAGGAGGAGAAGAAAAATAAGATATACCAACGAAAGACTCTCAAGGCAGGATTGGAGACGAGAGAGTTGCTGCCTGCCTGTCCAATGAAGGGAGGAGGAAGACGCCTTGATAAACCCTTGCCGTCGATATGCACGAATTAACCAGTGATGAGATTAAAGGGGGTTTAGTATACTTTCGGTACATTGGAGCGAATTGATTCCTCCAAAGTATGCCAGGAAACAGAACCAGATGAACAAAAATAATGGTGACCTGTTGCCTGGAATAGTTTGGGGGATTCAGTTGCTCCGGATTTACCAACACTGTACCACCCACTCTCTTAACACCTACACTCAGGCTTAGTTGCAGCACATGTGGCATCCATCTCTCGTCAGGTACGCTTCAATGATTTAGTATCTCGGTGCTTCAGGTTTTCTTGACATACATTTTATTTTATTTAATATGCACAGTGGTTTGGTTTGGGTTGTCTCAGTTCTATCCCTGAGAATGATGAATGTTTTAGAATTGAAGAGGAGTTGACCAAAGTTAATATTATCAGAATGGTTTTTGCATTTGATATTTTAAAGTTAAATCGTCAGTCATTTCATTCGTAAGGTAATAATTTGATTAAGGAGATTAATTTGATGTTATATATTGCGTGTAGCGTTGGTTCAAGGATACATGTGATATATACTGGTATTTCTTAATTAAGGGATATTAGAAATGCATCTTTAAAAATTATCTACCAGTATGAAGTAAAGGACAGCAAAGTGAACACCCTCCAGCCAAAGCCAATCAGAAAATTAATATAACAGACCTTAAAACGATGGGGAAAACTATGGATAATCAATTGTGAAAAGGAAAGTTAAAAAATGAAACATATATAAACTTCATATTGCATTAGAAATCACTCAGGGTTCGTCTTGGGCAGATCAGTAACAATTAAGAATAATAGTAAGAAAAATGTAATCAGATGCGTGTTTTTACATACAAGTGAGATGTGTTATCATTATTTTTTTTAATGACACTTTTATGGGAACCTGTGTACACCTATTGCTTTGGGGAAATCTAAATAGTTTACCTTCTACATTGTTTGGGTACAAAATAATAATGAATGGAGATTGTTCTTTGCAAAGTGAAGTTCACACCTGCAATTACAAACTACAAGGACGAGCAGGAGGAGGAGGAAGAAATGGGAAAGAGGAAAAGGAGGAGGAGGAAAATAATGAGGGAAATGAGGAAAAGAAGAAGAATGAGGAGGAGGAGGGGAAGGAGGAGTGGAACAATGATAATGAGCTAAACGTAGGAGGAGGTGCAGGGGAAAGAGGATAATGAGGAGTAGAAGGAGAAGGGGAAAGAGGGTAATGAAGAGTAAGAAGAGAAGGAGGAGGAGGAGGAGGAGGGGAAAAAAGAGAAAAAGAAAAAGGAGGAGGGAGAAGAGAGGAGGAAGAGAGGAGCTAGAAGAGTAGGAGGTTGATTGGTTAGTTAATCACCCAACATGACCCACAGACCAACTACTGGCCAGCGATATAATTGTGGAGAGTGAGACATGGCCATTATTACAGCAGGGAAGTGGTCGTAATGTTCTGGGTCAAGGAGTCATGTGATGCTTCGTGGGGGGGCAGGGGAGGGGCGGGGGCATGAGGGAGGGGAGGATTTTCGTGTCGTGTTCTTTCGGGATTGAGTGGAGGAGATTTCTTGAGATGGGGAGGAGGGAGTGGGAGAGGTCTGAGATAGGGAGAAGTGGTAGGACAGATTTGAGATGGGGAGGAGTGGTGGGACAGATTTGAGATGGGGAGGAGTGGTGGGAGAGGTTTGAGATGGGTAGGAATGGGTGAGACTTGAGATGTGTTGGATTAGTGGGAGAGGTTTGAGGTGGGGAGGGAGTAGCAGAGGCTGGAGACGACTGGGAGGAGTGGGAGAGGTTTGAGACAAGTGGGAGAGGATTGGGACGACTGGGATGAGTGGGAGAAGGGAAGGAAGAGTGAGAGAGGTTTGAAACGGGAGGAGTCGTGTTTTGAAGATGCTTATGATGTTGTCGGTGAAATGGAAGCTAATGATGCCTCCAAACTACACATAAAAATGCTCCTACAATGAGGGAGGATTCTGCTTCGTGGCACAGGCTTTGAGGTATCGGAAACCACTTATATTGTGCGCACGTATACAGAATCAAAAGCCCTTTAACAGTGATCTCTTTTTTTTTTCTTTTTTAAGTTGTCTGTCAAATTGCTCCACGTGGAGGAAAGAATTATTAATCATTATTAGCAGTATCACATTTATGACAGGCAGAGGTGAGGCAGGCAGGGAGTGAAGCAGGCAGAGTAAGAGGAAGGAAAGAAACAAGACAAGCAGGGGAAGCAGGGGGGTAAGGGAAGGTAGGAAGGACGATAGAGAAAGATAGGAACTTGGGTTGGCAGAAGGATGAACCTGAGGTGATGAGGGTGACAAGGGAATGAGCCAGGCAGCCGGTAAAGTAGGCAGGTGTGCGAGATAGATATCAAGGGAACAGGGAGGGAGAGAAAGGACGTGAGAGAAGGGAAGAATATGGGTCAGAAGATAAGGAACTATGAATAGAGAGGTTCAGGCAGGAAGGCAGGCAGGCAGGCAGGCAGGCAAGCAGGCAGGCAAGCAGACAGGCAGACAGGTTAGACAGACAAGCAGGAAGGCATGCATGTAGGTCAGGCAGGCAGGCAGGCAGGCAGGCAGGCAAGCAGAAAGGCAGGCAGGTTAGACAGACAAGCAGGCAGGAAGGCAGGCAGGTCAGGCAGGCATGTGGGTGAGGGAGGTGATCAGACGACCGTGATATAGACGCCAGCTGCAGTGACCTTTCTTAATGAGATAATGTCGATCATAATCCATAACAGCCTCAGGATATGCCCTTCAGTAATGTACTCTTTTCCTTTATGAACATGGCGTCATTTGTTGACATGCCGGAAATGAGTTGAAAGTAATCTGTCTTAGGATTGCATAAAACATAAAAATATATTAAAACTACACTTTTCTGTTTGTTATGTTTAAAAATGTGTGACTTTATTCCATTCCATATTATTTTCAACTTTATATATAATTACTCGTTACCTATAAATGCAACCACCAGATCCCATATTACCGGCAGTTATATTTCATTGTTGTTGAATATGAGCCATTGTTATGAGTGTCTTTATGATCACAAGGACCATAAAATAACTATGACTCTTTTATCGAGGCACTTCTGATGGCAGGAGGAGGCTTCAGTTTAATTCTCATCCCAGTCAGTAGTTTTCTAAGACCCAGATAATTATACAGTGTTGTGTAACGAAGTATCAGCAAGGTATTCCATCTTGGCATCGAACCCTTGGCCAGAGATAGCGAGATAAAATAAAATATATATATATAAAGCATGCCATGATATTCCTCACGATACATAATGCAACATTATTTATACATTCGCAAAAAAAAAAAAAAAATTCAACTGCGTTTCCATTTTGTGTGTTGGCGTTAACGCTTCGTTACGTCATGAGTGTTGCATGGATCAATCAATATCCACGAACTAATTACATGATAAATAGAAACACACGATAATATCTTTGTTGGACATCAATATTAAAAATAAAATGTTCTGATCGTCTTGGTCTATACTGTATGAATGAACGAACCGAGCGTCACTTTCGGGCCATCCTGTGTATCTCCTTCTCGTTCCCTTCCCTCACGACCTCCTGTTATGTGGATTATGTTCGTTACCAGAGGCGGTGTGTGTGTATGTGTGTGTGTGTGTGTGTGTGTGTGTGTGTGATTGCTCACTGGTGACAGACAACAACAAGAGACTCAAGTGCCCTGTTATGTCAACCTCAGTGGATCATATATTGACTGAAGGCGATGTCACAATGTAAAGACTATATATATTTATCAATCAATATTTTCATACCGATTATATCCAGCAGGAAGTGAAATGTTTTATTAATATGATTTATACACCCATGTAACATTGCTATTTTCTGTGGCTCAAATGCAAGATAAAAAACGACAACTGACCGTGAGGGAAAACATAAACTGATGTAATTTATGTTGCACCGATTCTCGCAACATTTACTCTGTTTGTTGCATTGTACAGTTATATTATTCAACGACAGAGTAAGTTTCTTCAATCCCATTCCTTTGCAATTATCATAAATGGTAGTTATTTAGTGTATGTTATATTATTCACCTCCAGCTAGTGTGATGTGCTTTTGTTGGTTATTAATGATCGAAAGTGAACATATTGTAATCACACACACACACACACACACACACACACACACACACACACACACACACACACCTACCTTGACTTACCTTTCCAACTGACACTCGTTCACATGACAAGGGGCATCTGCTCTGCTTCCAACGAGACTAGACTATTTACCAATTTGTGTCATTATGATCATTTATACGTGCCTCTTCTTTCTCCTCTGTACACAGTTATTGATGACGGTATAATTATCTGATGCCCTCCTCACCTTTTCTATTGTACAGGAGATCTGCTTTTAAAGGGGGTAGGTTTGGGTGGAGAATTGTACCATTGTATACCGGTATATTGGTTAGATAAACAATTGTCGTGTAAGGAATGAATCTTGTAATATTTTGTTCCCAGAAGGATACAGATTCAATTTAATAGAAAAGTTAGTCAACTTGCTAAAATATTTTACATTAATTACTTCGGTGTTGGAATCAGAGAATTATTGATGATTACTAATACATTATGGATCATATCTATCTAAACCTCTAAATGACACACAACTTTAGCTTTTTATGGCCTTTTTTCTATGGCGTCGTTCCCTCAAGCATCGGTCTTTTATATTCTCCCACGAATCCTCTAAACAAACACGAAACAAGTCTGAGTCGAGTCAAGCCAAGCGACTTTCCAAACTCCGGCAGCAGCGTGGTGGAAGTTTTCCCTCGTCCACAGAAAACGAACAGATTAGATAAATACTTGATGTGTGTGTTTCCCCAGACACTCACATCTTGCACACCGAGAGCATGCAGATTTCTTTTTCATACAGTCTATTATTATTTCTCGCCTGTCTCTACATACCCAAACTGAGAGGGTAAGAAGTAGATCTGATATTATTCCTCCTAAAGTATTTCAGACTTAAAATAGTGCGTCCTTAACAGAGAACGGAGACAACTACTTGACTGGGTGTGGAAAAGGAATGCTGGAAATGGCCAAAGAAAGCTGTTGGTTGGATGACGGGATAAGATAGATACAATAAAGACGAGACATCAACAATAAGAAAACATATGAGAGGAAAGAGAAGGTAAATGTAGAGCTTTGGTATTTGGTTTCAGAGGATAATGTGTAAAAACTTCCCTCGCCTCTCGTGAACTGGAGTGAGTGTAAGGATGGCAGTGCCTGGAACGTGTATAAACAGTGTTGCCATGTCTATTAATTTCACGCACTGTGGAAGATAGTTTTTGACTGGCTACGTTACTATAAAATCCCGGAAGATTATTACGTCGGTGTTATATTTACGATAAAATTTTATATTTAGTATCCAAAAGAAAGAGTATCAATACGAGGTTGAGAAGGCTGGAAACAGAAAGAGGAAAACTTTACACACGGGTTGAGCGATAACTCTGAGTAAGGGGTTTGTCCAGTGGGCTATATTTCCCATAAAACTGGGCGGGATTTGAGAGGGTCGACTTGGCGCCGCTGCAGAGTCTGTACGCAATGCTAAACGTGCCGCCAGTGTGCCTCGAGTGCCGACGAGGGGAGGTGTTGTGGTCTTCCTTCCCCTCACGGTTATATGTGGATATTGACCGGGATAAACTACAACTAGTAACCACGGTGTAACTTTGAACCCATGCCTTTTTCCTGTGGTCATTCAGTGCCAGGAAAACCCCCCGTGACTTGTGACTGTAATGGCAGATCAGAGATGATTTATGACCCACACGGATAGATTTTTTAAGGGGGTTCACGTGCCAATTTTAGGTTATCAGAAATTCACAACTCCAGTAGAAAAAAGTGTGAACGTTTGGAGTGGTGACTAGTGATGTGGTAATGTGAACTGGATATTCTCACCCACACACATCCAAAAATAGGATTCCAATGCTTTTTGTGTTGATATTTTCGAGTCGTGGCGGGTAATAAGTAGTAGTAGTAGTAGATCGGACTGGAGGAGAAAAATAAATAATCCCTTACACGACTCCGAGGATTTTAAAAAATAATAAAAAAAATGTAAAAGTGTCTCCAAATGCACTGCTAATTGATGCTTCACGTCCCCTCGCCTCTGATGTTTACGGGGAGCGCTGGGAGCCATCAGAATGCTGTACTGGAGAGGAGGGATGATGATGATGATGGTGGTGGTGGTGGTGCTGGTGTTGGTGGTGGCTGCAGGTGGGTTGGTGGAGAGGTACGGAGAGGCGACAACCCAGGCCTCTCACTATGGGAATCACGACCCTATAGAGTGTGTGTGTGTGTGTGTGTGTCCATTGCAAGGGGGACGGGTGGGGAGGGGGGCTTTGGGTGGTAGGAGGGAGACGAGGAAAATGGATTTGAAATTAACGGAGGCGATAAATTTTGTGTTGCCAGGACTCGGATCGACGCGAGACGTAATAAATTGCGAGGAAAATAAAGTGTAGGAAGAGTTTTGAAGTCTGCAGATCTGGGGGGCTGGTTGGGATGAGGACAAGAGAGGAACATAAAAGGATTATACTTTTTGAAAGGATTATCCCACGCATCTAGCCCTCATGTTGTGTTGTGTGTGTGTGTGTGTGTGTGTGTGTGTGTGTGTGTGTGTACAGTCAACAGGGTAAAACAAGCACACGTTCATGCACAATTTATAAGCACACACACACACACACACAGAGAGAGTAATGCAAACCTTAACACCTATTAGCAGAGACACAATTTGATTACAGGCACCGAGTGTGTGTGTGTGTGTGTGTGTGTATGTGAATCAGTTTAGGGAAGGGGTATTCAGCCACCTTCTTGATGTGCAAATGAGTTGGATTAGTCAGCCGTGGGTGGAAATGAAACGAGACTGCTTATCCCGACAACACTCAGCACAGCCAAGTATGACAGCACTGAGCGGCACACCCACCATCAAAACACATCACAGCACAGCAATTATAGCTCAGAACGCCATAACAAAACAGCACAGCAATCACAGCTCAGAACACCACAAAAACACAGCACATCAATCACAGCTCAGAACGCCATAAAATTACAGTGCAGCAATCACAGAGAACACAGCTTAGAGCGCCATAAAAACATAGCACAGCAATCACAGATAACACAGCTCAGCACAGCAATCATACCTCAGAACGCCATAAAAACACAGCACAGCACAGCAATCACAGAGCAAAACACACTCAAGTTATAACACAGCACAGTATTGAAATCACAGCCAGCACTCCAAAACAAACACAGCACAACACAAGACAGAATATCCAAGCATAACAACACAACATGTCACAACAACACAAGTCATTACAGCTTAGCATAGCACGGTACAAGAAACACACAGACAAATATACGACCTAGCACAACACAACATAAAACACCACAACAAGACAGAAACCAGGACAAGAAAGCGTCCACTCTTTTGATAGTGTTGCTCCAGTGATGTGTGTGTTTATGTGTGTTGCGTCCGTGTGTGTTTGTGTGTGTGTGTGTGTGTTTGTGTGTGTGTGTGTGTGTGTGACATAATCCCTTTACTCTGGCAGGATTAAGATGTAAACATAAGATTACAATTATACATACAGAGACTGGAAGGGAGATTAAGCCATTTGTGGGGGAAGAAAGGTCAGGATACATTTACAGAAATAGAGAGGTTAAAATCATTATAGATAATATTGATAATTCTATTGCATAAATATTATATAACGATGGAAAGATATACATTATATATACGCCAGCCAGGACTAGTTGGTAATAATAGTTGTTACATAAACCAGAACTATGTTGGTGACTTCAACTAACTTTATCTAACTATATTTAATCCACTTAATCCAGGCTAACCTTATCTAAACTCGCTAAATGACTTAACCCAACTTCAACTTATTCCAGCTGACCTCATTTTACCTCACCAAACCTCTCTCCTAACATCAATAGCCTCCTCCTTACCTTACTTGACCACTACTAACTCTACATAAACCCAATTACACTGGCTAAAATCGACCTAACCTCACCTCACAGATTTTAACTCTATCTGACCTCACCTTACTTCATCTGACCTCACCTTATTTCACATAACCTCACCTTACTTCACATGACATCACCTTACTTCACCTAACCTCACATTAATTCACCTAACATCACTTTACATCTCCTGACCCCACCTAACCCCACCTTTCTTCACATGACATCACCTTACTTCACCTAACCCTACCTGACATCACCTTACTTCACCTAAAATCACCTTACTTCATCTTACTTCACCTGTGGTTGTACATCTTGGCCTCCATCTGCAACATTCCGGGCCCTTCCCTTCCCTTCCCTTCCCTTCCCTTCCCAGCACCAAAGGGAACCAATTTGGAGTACTGTCAGCTGGCGGGTCTGGTCAGGGAGGATGAACTGGAACAAAGGTGGGAGGACAGGTTAGTTAGTTAGGAGGGAAGTCAGGTCAGGCGAGGGAAGGTGGAAGGTGAAGTGGGGTGGGGGAAGGGAAGTGAGGAATGGAAAGGGAAAGAAATCGTGGAGAAGGTGAAATGTGGGGGGGGATGGGGAAGGTGGATGATAAAAAGGAAAATACAGAGAGACAAGGAGGAAGATGAGGTTTGGAATTGAAAAGATATGATGAATGGTGGAACTGTGATAGAGTGTGAGAGTGAGGGAGAGGGAGAGAGGTGGAAGAGCGAATGTGTGGAGCAGAGAAATTGAGGGGTAAATGTAATATGAGAAATGGAAACGACCAAGAACAGACGGTACGAAAATAGAAACTAAAATGGAACAAATATGAAGAATAGTGATATGGAACAGAAATGAGGAATGGGTGAGGGGGACGAAGGGATAGAGAAAAAACAACAGAAAAAAATGGGGAACGTGGAAGATCTGTATTATTACAAGTGAGGAACAGAAGAGAAGAATAAAGGAACGACAGACGTGAGAAAGAAACAGTGTAATAAAAGAACAAGAGAGGCACTATATATATATTACTCTCTTAATCTTGGAGTCGTACAGAGGTCTGATGTAGGCTTATGTAGAGTACCATAATACTCAAGGGGATAGTATAGAACAGTCAGTATGTATGATGGGTATATACACTTGAAGGAGATTATATGGACGATTGGTCTGACTGGAAGGAAAGTATATAGCTCCTAAGATGTGTGTTGTGTGTGTGTGTGTGTATGTTGTCTGTCTGTGTGTGTGTGTATGTTGTCTGTGTGTGTGTGTGTGTTGTCTGTGTGTGTGTGTGTGTGTGTGTGTGTGTTGTCTGTGTGTGTGTTGTCTGTGTGTGTGTGTGTGAGAGAGAGAGAGAGAGAGAGAGAGAGAGAGAGGATTAATAAAAAGAAGGAATTGGGAGTCAGGGTTGAGAACGAAGGGGAACTGTTAATATGAATCCATTTGAATGTATGGATGTATGTATGTATGGGAGGAGGAGGAGGAGAAGAAGATGGAGGAGGAGGAGATAGAGGAGTAAAGATTTTATGATGGAAGAAGTAGGGGTGCAGAAGCGAGAGAGGAGGAAAATGGAAAAAAAGAAGGTAGGAAGTAAATGGAGAAGGGACAGAAGGAGAGAAGTGTGTGAGGAATTGGAGGAGGGAAATGAAGAAAGGAAGGAAGGAAGGAGGGAGGAAGTGCTGGATGAGAGATGACGCGAGGGAAGAGAGGAGAAGGAGGAGGGGGGGGGGAGAGGGGGGAACTAGTAATGAAAGATTTATAGAGACAGAAGATAGAGAGGAAACAAAGGAATGAATGGGAAGGGGAGACGACGGTGTGACCAGAGAATATTCAGATATGTAGGAAGAAGAGAAGGAGAAGAGAGAGTAATGAAGAACAAGAACAAGTGGAAGATGAAACTGTATATAACTGATAAGAAGAAGTAGAAAAAGAAACTGTATATAACTGAAAAGAAGTAGTAGAAGCAGCCAAGAAAATGAAACAGGAGAGGAGGAGGAAATAAAGAATGTCGCTGAAGAGAGGACTGGAATGGAGGAGAAGTCAGAGTGATCAAGAAGGCAATAAGAATATCGCTTATATCACCAGAAGAGGAGATTCCCAGTGCCTTATCCCTCTCCTTCTTTTACGTCGTCTTCCTTTCTCCTCTCCTTCTTTTCCTAACTTTATCCTTTCTTCTCTTTTTCCATTTCCCTAACTCAAATTCTTTCTTCTCTCCTTTCTTTCCTAACTTTATCCTTGTTCCTCTTTTTCCATTTCCCTTACTCAAATTCTTTCTCCTCTCCTTACTTCACCCTCATTCTTTCTCCTCTCCT
>JAWQEG010002620.1:7500-12500 GCA_033782935.1 Petrolisthes cinctipes | reverse complement strand
GCTGACAAATACGCACATATTTCAGATAGATACTTACACACCTCAAACCCTCACACAGACGAGTACACACACACATCATACCCGCACACAAGAGGATATACACATACTTCAGACAGATACGTACATGCCATGCCAGACGCACATACTGACATTTTAGGTAGATACATACATACCGACAAAGGTGTACACAGCAGCTCAAACGCACACATGGAGAGATACGCACACAGTCGGGAAGTCAGACAGGCAAACAGACATAATATTATCTCTTGCTCAGACACACATACAGACAAACACACTCGGGTTAACGCACACGTGGATAGAAAACTTTGCCGGAATCTAAACTCTGACCATACTTTATTAAATACTGATAATCATTTAAATTCTGTCAAAAATTATATAAATTCTCTCAAAAAATATATAAATTCTGTCAAAAATTTCAATGTTGACAGACAATTATATTCAGACGGACATTTAAATTTATATAGACATTTAAACTCGAACAGACAAATAGGTTCTTACCGAAATATACAGTCCAACATACATTCAAAACACGACAAACACTTAATGAATTCTAGCATTGGTTATCATGAACTGGGAAGCATTCAAAGACAAGACACCACAACCACCACCACCACCACCACATCCACATCCACACAACACACCATCTCACTTCACTATAGGTCAGACAACAGACGCTCCGACATACAGCCATACACCCTCGCTAAAAGACAACAACAACAACAACAACAACACAACAATAACGTCAGAGAGGAGAGAAGTTCTGACACGAGTGGACAGGAGAGGAGAAGAAGAAGAAGAAGAAGAAGTGGAGGAGGAAGAGGAAGAAGAGACACGTGGCCCTCTGCCTCCACCATCAGGGGACAGAAAGAGGATGAGGAGGATGTGTCAGACTGGCAGCTGGTGGTGGAGTCAGTTCAACCACGTGACACTGGGTTGTACGAGTGTCAGATCTCCACCTCACCGCCCCTCAGCCACCTCATCCACCTGTCAGTCGTGGGTGAGTATCATGGTGGTGGTGTTGGTGGTGATGGTGTAGGTGGTGGTGGTGATGGTGTTGGTGATGGTAGTGTTGGTGGTTGTGGTGATGGTATTAGTGGTTGTGGTGATGGTGTTGGTGGTGGTGGTGGTGGTGATGGTGTTAGTGGTGGTGGTGATGGTGATGTTAGTGGTGGTGGTGGTGGTGATGGTGTTGGTGTTGGTGGTGGTGGTGATGGTGATGTTAGTGGTGGTGGTGATGGTGTTGGTGATGGTAGTGGTGGTGGTGGTATACGTGTGTGTGGGTAGTCATGATAACAGCTTTGTCATTACCTACCGTGTACTTTTGACATTTGATCATTCTTGAAGGTGTGTGTGTTGAGTTATGTGGTGCTGTTCATGATTATCGAAGCTCTCCATATACCATACTTTCAGCATTAAAGATAATTTTAAAAAGAAATCAAGAAATAAGCCAAATATATCACCCTTTTGACTGCAATATTTTTTCTGGCCTCGAGCAGTCTTCTTTTATATCTACATTACACTCACTCCACCCACTAGAGGCGCAGACGGTGGTGGTGGTTAGTGATGATGGTGATGGTGGTGGTGAGGCAGAGAGTGACGGTGCAGGAGGAGTGTACCTGAGGACGGGGGATCGACTTGTGCTTCACTGTTCAGTCACACACACACCTGCACCTCCAACCTTCGTCCTTTGGTACCACGGCAACACTGTGAGTGACCCCCACCTTCTTTATTCTACATTTCTGTTAAAATTTCCCTCAGCATCAAAATTATCAAGATGTAGATAGATTGCCTGATTGATAAATGTGTAATATATATATATATATATATATATATATATATATATATATATATATATATATATATATATATATATATATATATATATATATATATATATATATATATATATATATATATATATATATATATATATATATATATATATATCTGGCTGCTGAAGCAATAATCCCCAGGAGTATATTTTCACCTTTGATCATTTATACCAAAGAAAGAGAAACTTGTGAAGAAAGCCATATCGATGGAAGAAAAATTAAAGAATGGTGTGTTTACCTATTTACCATAAATGTCCTGGAATTTATCAGTCCCAGCCACGCCAACATAATGAACTTAGCTTGAACCAAACCTGGACTGAACATGTACCCAAATATTAACAAATGTTCATCAGGTTTGGGCACCAATTACACCAAACCCATCATACCCAGAACTCAGAGTTGTTCATGTCCCGAAGCACATCTGGTTGATATGGAAGGTTGTTCCTGTCTAGATTACAAAGGTCATAAATGAATTGCTGGTTTACCTGAAATTGTTGAATTGCTGCCTCGCTGGCAGTGAGTTCCACCTGCAGAATATAAAGTAGCCTAATAAGCTTCCCCACAGCCGAGCGGCCAGATGACTGACGTAAACAAACATCTCTCTTAGAAATAACAGTTTTAATGAGTTTTCCACATGATGAATATACCTTGGAGTGGTTTACACAAGTCTCCAGTAATAAGGTATTCCTTTTGACTTACATAATATTTTACATTCCTTATGACAAGAGTTGTGTTCATCTTCATAAACACTTCTCTTGTGAGAGGTTTTGTTAAGCTGAATATTAGTCAAATGGCCTGGCACGATGAAATTATATAACAAAAAAATAATCTCCATTTGATTTATTCTGTATCCTCGTCAACAGCAAAAGTATTTCTAGTTATATTATATATTTAAATATCAGCACTAGCAGGAAGCTCGCCTGGGCTGGGTGGAATTATTAATTAGCAAAATGAATAATTATGATAAAAAGTTAAACAAGTGAAATGTTCAATTAGCTCTGCTGCTGCTGTACTCTGACCTGCTTTACAGTATAACATTCACTAATCATATGTCATTCAACAACTGGTGTAATAATCTCTGATGGAACAATTATTTCACCGTGTGCGTACGTCGGTCGTGTGTGTGTGTGTGTGTGTGTGTGTGTATGTGTGTGTGTGTGTGTGTGTGTGTGTGTGTTAGTTCAAGGATATAAGGACTGACCATATATAACTGTCAGAGTTTATCCAATGTTGTAACTCTTGTCCCATTCCATAAAACACTCATTCATCACACAGATTTATCACGATGTCAGAAGCAGGAAACAAAAAAGCAGCAAATATACAAGTGATATTCTCCAACAATAATGTGATGACAGCAACATCAAATATAATAATTGTAAAATAAAAGATAAAGTGTGAATTTCGATATTTTGGCATCGGAAGGGCACATTAATTTTTTATAATATATTCCAGGATATATAAAATGTTGTATTGTATGTCATCTTTCAAGGGGAGAAAAATCTTGTTGGTAGATTGGAAGGCTACTGATTCCTCCTAACTATGCCAGAAAACAGACGACCTTAAGTGGAGGTTCTCTTGTTGGTAAATTGGAAAGTCTCTGATTCCTCCAAACTATGCCAGGAAACAGGCGACTTAAATGTTACTAATAGGGGATGTGTTTCGTGGCATAGTTTGGAGGAATCAGAAGCACTCCAATTTACCAAAAAGACGACCTCCCTTTAATGTTACTCATAATGGGATGTGTTTCCTGGTATAGTTAGGAGGAATCAGAGACCTTCCAATTCACCAACAAGATAATTTCCTTCTGTACACCAATACGAACGAGACCTGGCCCGATGTTTTGACCCACTCGGTATTTTGTTCCACTTTTTCTCTCCACTTTGAATATTTACAAAACATATTACTCGATCCCTGAGTTAATGAAAACATTTTATCACCCCTGTGTCTTAATCAAAGCGTTTAATTTCGGCTGGATTTGGATTTAAACATTAATACATTGAAGCATGTATATTTTTCCCCAGTCATGGAACAAAACTTTATATTACCGATTACTGAAATGGAAATATATCGATAATGATATATTGCTTCTAACGAGGATACAGAGACTATCGTATTTTTTTAAGTCTATATATAATTTTTTCCATAATGTCTCTTTGTTTTCAGTAATCTGGACATTTCATCTTAAATATTTATCTCTACAGCTTGTGAGTTACGAAAGGACAAAAGGGAGGAGAGAGGAAGGAAGGAGGAAAGAAGGAGCAAGAAGAACTGGAGGAAACGGAAGAGGTGTAAGAGGAGGAGGGGATGAAGAAAGAGTAGGAGTAAAGAACAATGCTTGGCAAAATGGAAGAGAGAAGACAAAGAGAGAGGGGAAAGAGGAAGACTGGAGAAGAATGAAAGAGAGAAACAAGAGAGAAAATTCCTGGAAGGGGGAAGGAGAATGGAGAGAAAAAGAAACCGCGTGGAAAAATCCAAGGGAAGCCACGTGGAAAGACGCAGAGGAAGCCACATGGAAGGGAAGAGAAGCCACGTGGAAGGGAAGAGAATCAACGTGGAAGGGAAGAGAATCCACGTGGAATAATGAAGGAGAAACTGCTTGGAATAATGGAAGAGAAGCTACATGGAATGGTAAGGAGGCCGAGTGGACAGATGAGGGAGAAAGCGACTTGAATAACGAAAGAAAACACGTGTTGACTGATGGACGAGGAAGAAGTACAACAACAACCACCACCACCACCACGAGGACGAAGGACGAAGGAAAAGAAGTCGTGTTGAATGACGAAGGACGACGAACCACTTGGAGAGACGAAAAGGAGACCAGATTGAGGATGAAGGATGGAGGTGGTGAGTCGTCGATGTTGTGGGGTGGAGGTGAGACGGGTACCTCCTCACGCCTCGTTATCAACCCTGTGTTACCTCATCACAGTGGCAAGTACACGTGTAGTCCTTCCAACTCCAGACCTGCCTCCCTACACGTCACAGTCGTCAAAGGTATATATATATATATTTTTTTTTTTTTTTTTTTTTTATTATTATTATTATTATTGATGTTGATGTTATTGTTGTTATTATTTTTGTTGTTGTTGTTGTTATTATTATTATTTATTATTATTATTATTATTATTATTATTATTATTATCATCATTA
>JAWQEG010002620.1:0-5000 GCA_033782935.1 Petrolisthes cinctipes | reverse complement strand
TAAGTCATTGTATTTCGTCTCTCTGTCAGTTAATCATCTTTCTGTTTTTTAGTTAATCTGTCTATCTATTTACTTGCCCATACCAATCTATCTATTTTCATATCTCTATCTATCTATTTATCCATTTGTCCATCTGTCCTTCTATCTGTCTATCTATCCATCTGTCTGTTTGTCACTCCGTATGTCATTCTGCCTATGTTTTTACGTGCTTATCTTCCTTCCGCAGGTGACAAGACGGCAGCAATCCTCCACGACCAGAGCAGCGGCGCAGGGATCACCGCCCCCCTACTACCCCTCCTCCTCCTCCTCCTCCCATTCCTTATGTTGCTTCTGCCTCTCAACCACTTTTGACACCTTCCCTTCCACTATTTTCTATACCTTGTCTTCTCTCTCGTTTTTCTCAACCATTTCTTCTCTCCAGTTGTTGTTGTTGTTGCTGTTGTATGATTTCCCTCACTCTCGTTTCATGACTTCAGAAGCCCGTGATGTTGGTGACTTGTATGCTCTTCTTCATTTCTGTACACTTTGCCACAAACCAACATATGAACTGAGGGAGTCTTCTGCTTCGTGGCATAGTTTGAAGGAATCGTTGGTCTTGCATAAATTTTTTGATGACATCCTCGACTTCTTATTGGTCGATTTTCACACAATCCAAATAGAGATACATAAAAATTGGTGCTGAATTTTGACATTGAAATATTGGTACGAGTTTGGTAAAGAAAATAAATAAAGAAATAACAAGCAATGTATATATAGGTTACAAAATGTGCACGTGAGTTGAGGGTAAGAAGACTCCTAATCACTTTTTGTACCTCTTACCAGCGAGACTTGAGAACCGTCTGTATAAACACCTTCAAAAAGACGTTGTGTTAATTACCGATTACAAAAATTTGCACACACAATCTTCACGAAGAATAAATTTCAAGGTTCTGCTCGTCTGAATGTAGAATGAATGAGTTACGTGGAGGTCGGGGGATTCATTTCCAGACATTTTTTCAATATTTAATTATGGGGGATATCCACTTTTGGTACATTACAGCTCCTAGATTCCTCCAGAGTATGTCAGGAAACAGGACTAGATGAACAAAAATAATGTTGGCCTGTTGCTTGGAATAGTTTTGGAGGCCTCAGTTGCTCCACATTTACCAACATTGTAGCAACACCCACTTTAATAAGACTCCTCCTACTGTGTTTGGTAAGGATCACTCCATAACACAAGTGACAAATGTTCCTCTGAGAAGATATATAAAAAAAAAAAAAAAATGTACAAAATATGAAAACAAGTGTATATTTCTGTATATTGACGTGTAAATATTTAGTATACAGCTTATAGATAGATAGATAGTAATGTTTTAATTGTACATGAAGGAATCTGTGTGTATACGGTTTATTGATACCATGATAATTATAGTGTTCTTTCATACTTTCAAGCACGCAAAAGTAGCACATGTGTAAGTAAGTTTATACATGCCTGGGTCTGTGTCGCACCACCTCCTCTCCCCCCCCTCTCTCTTTCCCCTCTCTTCCCTCTCTCTTCCCTCTCTTTCCCCTCTCTTCCCACTCTTTCCCACTCTCTTCCCACTCTCTTCCCTCTCTCTTCCCACTCTCTTCCCTCTCTCTTCCACTCTCTTCCCCCTCTGTTCCCCCTCTGTTCCCTCTCTCTTCCCACTCTCTTCCCCCACTCTTCCCCCTCTCTTCCCACTCTCTTCCCACTCCACTCTCTTCCCTCTCTCTTCCCCCTCTTCCCCTCTCTTCCCACTCTCTTCCCCCTCTCTTCCCACTCTCTTCCCACTCTCTTCCCACTCTCTTCCCAATCTATTCCCCCTCTCTTCCCACTCTTTCCCACTCTCTTCCCTCTCTCTTCCCACTCTCTTCCCACTCTCTTCCCACTCTCTTCCCACTCTCTTCCCTTCCCCCACTCTCTTCCCACTCTCTTCCCACTCTCTTCCCCCTCTCTTCCCACTCTCTTCCCACTCTTTTCCCACTCTCTTCCCACTCTCTTCCCACTCTCTTCCCTCTCTCTTCCCCCTCTCTTCCCCCACTCTCTTCCCCCTCTTCCCCCTCTCGTCCCACTCTCTTCCCTCTCTCTTCCCACTCTCTTCCCCCTCTCTTCCCACTCTCTTCCCCTCTCTTCCCCTCTCTTCCCACTCTCTTCCCACTCTCTTCCCCCTCTCTTCCCTCTCTCTTCCCACTCTCTTCCCACTCTCTTCCCCCTCTCTTCCACTCTTCCCACTCTCTTCCGACTCTCTTCCCCCTCTCGTCCCACTCTCTTCCCTCTCTCTTCCCACTCTCTTCCCCCTCTCTTCCCACTCCACTCTCTTCCCACTCTCTTCCCACTCTCTTCCCCACTCTCTTCCCCCTCTCTTCCACTCTCTTCCCACTCTCTTCCCTCTCTCTTCCACTCTCTTCCCTCTCTCTTCCCCCTCTCTTCCCCCTCTCTTCCCACTCTCTTCCCACTCTCCCCCCCCTCTCTTCCCACTCTCTTCCCTCTCTCTTCCCACTCTCTTCCCACTATCTTCCCACTCTCTTCCCTCTCTCTTCCCACTCTCTTCCCACTCTCTTCCCCCTCTCTTCCCACTCTCTTCCCACTCTCTTCCCACTCTCTTCCCACTCTCTTCCCACTCTCTTCCCCCTCTCTCTCCACTCTCTTCCCACTCTCTTCCCTCTTTCTTTCCCCTCTCTCGTGACAGTACAGTAAACGTGTCTTTCTCCCTGTATGGCACCCCTCCCCTCCTCCCTTATCCCTCTTCCCTTTTGTTATATTTCCCTGTTGGCCTATATCTCTCACACACACCTTGACAGTTTATTCATACAGTACAGTCGGCGGCAAAAGTTCTGTCGCCTAACTTGCTTTACCGAGGCACGCGATGTTCATAGAAGCAGGTGAGGCGACAGGACTTCTCTCTCTCTCACTCTCTCTCTCTCTCTCTCTCTCTCTCTCTCTCTCTCTCTCTCTCTCTCTCTCTCTCTCTCTCTCTGATCGGTTTGAACTCCGTGCTCTTAGGTTTTCAGTTTCCAGGGTGGATAAAATTGCTCCAAAACAAACACACACTAACCCATTCGAATTCTACTCGTATCTCAGTATAAGCCAATCAAACAAACAATCGGTATTTTCATAAACCCCAAACCTGATGAAAATTCAAGCAAACACAACTTGATCAAATCTAACCTAAACCTATCTGCATGTCGTAGCCCCTCCTGGAAGAGAGAGAGAAAAAAATATATATATATGGTTTACAGCTTACGTCCACTTGGGAAATATGCATCCAGTCCCCTCCCCTCTCCTCTCCCTTTCCTCGGCTGCTGTGTTGTGCGAGCTTTCAACTAATAAAATGTTCACACACACCTCTGTTTCCTTCCCCACACACCGCTCCTGTGGTGGTCTGAAGGAGCTTTTGATGATGCCGGCTCAGTTTGGTAGAAAGAGTGGCTAGGAATTCACCGAAATCATCACAGGGTCCTAAATTTAGAGGTTCAGATAACGGAAATAATTTACCTGCTAGTACACACAAGTAAGAGGCACTATTTGTATTAATCTTTATTACCAGTATGTAGTTTAGTAATATTTTAGCATTATATATCAGCTAGGTATATACAATTATTATCATATAGAGGCTAAGTAAAATGTTCTTATAATTTTTCCTTTCATGATAAATATTCTTGCATTTCTGTATAGAGGTATGTTCCCCTCTCATTCCAGCCACAGACAGCCCTCTCATGCTAACCAGTCTCCCCTACACTGCTAATAAAACAGAACTGTACAACTCCAGCCCAGACCCTGCAGTAATTGAGTGTGGATTCTGCAAAAAAGGAATTAAGTGGTTGGTAAAGGAGGCTTGTGAGGGCTGAGTTGGGTTTGATCTGAGTACTGACTGAGGAGGAAGGTACAGGTGTGTGTGTGTGTGTGTGTGTGTGTGAGAGAGAGAGAGAGAGAGAGAGAGAGAGAGAGAGAGAGAGAGAGAGAGAGAGAGAGAGAGAGAGAGAGAGAGAGAGAGAGAGAGAGAGACAGAGAGACAGAGACAGAGACAGAGACAGAGAGAGACAGAGAGAGAGAGAGAGAGAGACAGAGACAGAGACATAGACAGAGACAGAGAGAGAGAGAGAGAGAGAGAGAGGGTGGAAGTAAAGAGGAATATATTATGTATGAGTGGTTTTGAAAGTTAGGTGAGGGAGGGAGGAAGGGAAGGGGTAAGGGAGTCAGTCAAGAAGGGTGTGAGGAGCGACTGTGGAGGGAGGAGGGAGTGTGCATTACGTGCTTGCAAGGTGGGAGAGGGCGTGAGTGGAGTGAATAGGTGTGAGAGTGAGTGAGGGAAAGGAGAAGTGGAATGAGAAACGTGTGTGTGTGTGTGTGTGTTGTGTGTGTATGAGTGAGTGGAATGAATAGCAGTGAGAATGAAGGAAAGAGAGAGAGAGAGTGTGTGTGTGTGTGTGTGTGTGTGTGTGTGTGTGTGTGTGTGTGTGTGTGTGTGTGTGTGTGTGTGTGTGTTGTGTGTGTGTATGAGTGAGTGGAATGAATAGCAGTGAGAATGAGGGAAGGAGAGTTGTGTGTGTGTGTGTGTGTGTATATATAAGAGTGAGGGAAAGGAAGAGTAGGTTGGAGTGGAATGAGAAGAATCGTGTGTGTGTGTGTGTGTGTGTGTGTGTGTGGAGGTCGGAGTGAAATGAGAAGAAACGTGTGTGTGTGTGTGTGTGTGGAATGAGAAGAAACGTGTGTGTGTGTGTGTGTGTGTGTGTGTGTGGAATGAGAAGAAACGTGTGTGTGTGTGTGTGTGTGTGTGTAAATTAGTGTGTACGTGTGGATGAGTGTTGGAGTGAGCGAGTAAGTACGTGAGTGGAAGACTGAGTGGGTAAGTAAGTAAGTAAGTAAGTATGTATGTATGAGACGGGCGGCAAAAGTGGATGGTGGTTTTTCAAGAGAGCGAAAATGTGTGAATGTGTGAATGATGTGTGTGTGTGTGTGTGTGTGTGTGTGTGTGTTGGGAGGGGGGGGGGAGGGTTAG
>JAWQEG010002619.1:30000-35000 GCA_033782935.1 Petrolisthes cinctipes | reverse complement strand
ATTATTATTTTTTCATTTATTTCATTATTTCATTATTATTATTATTATTATTTTATTCACAACACACAAACGTTTATAAGCGTATTCTCAACAATTGGGAAATATTTATATAAAACTGAGTTAGATGGTGTGTGTGTGTGTGTGTGTGTGTGTGTGTGTGTGTGTGTGTGAAAGAGAGAGAGAGAGTGTGTATGTGTGTGTGTGTGTGTGTGTGTGTGTGTGTGTGTTAGGTAGGTAGGAAAGTGTGTGTGTATGAAAAAGAGAGTGTGTGTGTGTGTGTTAGGTAGGTAGGAAAGTGTGTGTGTGTGTGTGTGTGTGAAAAAGAGAGTGTGTGTGTATGAAACAGAGTGTGTATGTATGTATGTGTATATGTGTGTGTGTATGAAAAAGAGTGTGTGTGTATGTGTGTGTATGGAAAAGAGAGTGTATGTATGTACGTATGTGTATGAAACAGAGTGTATGTATGTATGAAAAAAAGAGTGTGTATGTATGTATGTATGTGTATGAAAGAGAGTGTATGTATGTGTGTATGTATGTATGTATGTGTATTACCTCAACTAACAGCACTACATTCACAAAATTAATTAATTAATCTATTAATTAATTTATCATCACCATTCAACAAACACCACCTCCAATAATTAATAAATAAATAATTTAGTTACCTATTTATCTATGTATTTAATTATCTGTTAATAATAATAATAAATAATAATTTAATTACCTATTTATTTATCTATGTAATTATTTATCTGTTAATAATAATAATAATAAATAATTTAGTTACCTATTTATTTATCTATGTATTTAATTATCTGTTAATAATAATAATTAATAAATAATTTAATTACCTATTTATCTATGTATTTATTTATCTGTTAATAATAATAATAATAAATAATTTAGTTACCTATTTATTTATCTATGTATTTATTTATCTGTTAATAATAATAAATAATAAATAATTTAGTTACCTATTTTTTTATCTATGTATTTAATTATCTGTTAATAATAATAATAATAAATAATAATTTAATTACCTATTTATTTATCTATGTAATTATTTATCTGTTAATAATAATAATAATAAATAATTTAGTTACCTATTTATTTATCTAAGTATTTATTTATCTGTTAATAATAATAATATATATATATTTACCAAAATAAATAATTAAAATCCCGGGATGGTCAACACTTTCAAATTATTTTTTATATAAATATTAATATATATATTTATATTTATATATATATTTTTTTTATATATATTATAACATATTAATAAAAAAATGTATATGGGGATTTTGTTTACATATTTGACGAGTGAAAAGCGTAGTTTAGATGTTACCTTCGACCCCCCCCTGTCCCCAAGCCCCCCCCGACCCCCCCAACCCCCCCCTGACCCCCGATGTAGTTTCTGACTCCCCACATACATACATACATACATACATATCTAACACGCACATACATGCATGCACGCACACACACGACCGACGCATACATACACACACACGCGGTACTTCAATCAATATCACACACACACACACAGATACATACATACATACCACGCACATGCACACGCGCACACACACCATGTTAGGCTATGCTAAGAACACACGAACACACACACACACACACACACACACACACACACAATACCATCACTGTAAACAGCACATACACACACACACACACAATACCTCAGTAAATAACACACACACACACACACAATACCCCAGTAAACAACACATACACACACACACACACACATAGCCAATCGATGGAGGGGGATCAGGTCAGGTCGGGTCGGGTCGGGTCGGGTAAGGTCGGGTTGGGTCGGGTAAGGTAAGGTCATAGTTTGGCTTAGTTTGGCCAGGACGTAATAAAGTGAGTGACCTTCTTCCCCTTGTCTCAGGTCAGGTCAGGTCAGGTCACGACCTCTGATACAGAGATTGACCCGTGCTGACATAGATAATCTTGTTGTTGTTGTTGTTTGTTGTTGACGCCACTGTGCGGTTGTAAGCGAGAATATCCGTGTGTGTGTGTGTGTGTGTGTGTGTGTGTGTGTGTGTGTGTGTGTGTGTGTGTGTGTGTATGTGTGTGTGTGTGTGTGTGTGTGGTGAGAATATCCGTGTGTGTGTGTGTGTGAGAATATCCGTGTGTGTGTGTGTGGTGAGAATATCCGTGTGTGTGTGTGTGTGTGTGTGTGTGTGTGTGTGTGTGTGTGTGTGTGTGGTGAGAATATCCATGTGTGTGTGTGTATATGTGTGTGTGTGTAGTGAGAATATCCGTGTGTATGTGTGTGTGTGTGTGGTGAGAATATCCGTGTGTGTATGCATGTGTGTGTGTGTGTAGTGAGAATATCCATGTGCGTGTATGTGTGTGTGTGGTGAGAATGTGCGTGTATGTGTGTGTGTGGTGAGAATATCCGTGTATGTATGTATGTATGTGTGTGTGTGTGTGTGTGCGTGTGTTGAAAATAGCCCCACGGATACACCACACCTCCATCGTAAATACCACGGAACACACACCACAGAGCCATCGTACAGTACCACACCACCATCGTAAGTACTATGGATGTCCTCGCCCACAGTGCCAAGTGAGTGGTGGTGCCGCCTGGTGTGACATTTTGTAACTATTTTTTTCTTCTTAGGTCAACAAACTTTTTTTTTATTTGACACTCGGCAAAAAAAATATTATTGGAACACAGTTTAGATTGATATTTTTAAGTCTGTAATTATCACATACACACGCTTTCTTTTTTTTTCTTTTTTCTCTCTCTCTCTCTCTCTCTCATACATACATGCATGCATATACCATCTCTCTCTCTCTCTCTCTCACATACATGCATGCATATATGATCTCTCTCTCTCTCTCTCACATACATACATGCATATACGATCTCTCTCTCTCTCTCACATGCATATACCATCTCTATCTCTCTCACTCTCACACATACATACAAATACATTCTCTCTCTCTCTCACACATACATACTGTACATGCATATACCATCTCTCTCTCTCTCTCTTACAAACACATTCTCTCTCTCTCTCACACACATACATGCATGCATATACAATCTCTCTCTCTCTCTGACACATACACACAATTATTAACATTACATAATTATACAATCTCTCTCTCTCTCTCATAAACACATTCTCTCTCTCTGACACACACACACCTACACACAATTATTAATTACATTCCATCTGGGTATTCCAATTACTAAACATTATTATTACATTCTCTCTCTCTCTCTCTCTCTGACACACACACACACACCTACACACAATTATTAAACATTACATATAAAATCTCTCTCTCTCTCTCTCTGACACACACACCTACACACACCTACACACACATTACATACCATCATTACATATCATCGTGTTTGTGTAATAATATTCTTCTTGTTGAGTGTACAATATGTTTAGGGTTTGGTTCACTTCATGCTACCAAGTCCGGTGGGTCTGGTCCAAACAAAGTCTTATAAGAAGCTTGAAACCTCATGGGGTCAACTCCGGCAGGTGGTGGGGGCGGGGGGGGCAGTCCGTCGTGTGCCGAGCCGATGTGGCGTTGTCGTATGTCGTTGCCCCATCGCGGAGCGGGGGGTGCCGGGGCTGGGGGTACATCCGGGAGGCCCCCCGTCGGTGATGGAGGTGCGTTCCTTGCGGAAGGGGGCGGGGGGAAGTCTATGGGTAAGTCCATGGGGGTGGGTAGCTTAGATGCTGATGCTGCTGTGGTTGCTGCCCCCCCCAATGATACCCCCCCGCCCCCACTGCCCCCACCAACACCAACCCCCCCTGAGCAACTCACCATGACAGCTTCGGCACCGACACCACCATCACCACCGACACCCTCCCCCCCTAAACCACCCCCGACACCACCACCCCCGGCCCCTACGCCACTCCCGGCCCCGGTCCCGGTCCCCGCCTCCTCCGCCCCGCCCTCCACATTGACGGAGATGACGGAGGCTTCGTTTACTCCGTTGGCTTTCAGTCTGCGTTGGGCCAGTAGTGAAGCCCTTAGGGTTTTCCTCTTCTGAAATGTAAACAAACGTATTATTATTATTATTATTATTATTATTGTTGTTATTATTATTATTGTAATTGTTATTATTATTATTGATATTGTTGTTATTGTTATTATTATTGATATTATTGTTATTGTCATTATTATTATTATTATACTCATTAACAAATCATTAAAAAAAAAAAGAGTTCATCCCGTCGCAAGACCGAATGAACAAACGAACGCTGTGGGTAAACAACAAAACAACAAACAACAAACAAAAATAAACAAAAAAAAAAACAACAAACAACCACAAACAACCACAAACACCCCTCAAAAAAAAAAAAAACACCAAACCAAACACCAAAAAAAACACCACCAAACAACCCCCCAAACCAAACACACAAAAATCAAACACACCCACCTCAATGGCACCTCTCCACCGATCAGCGGCGTGTCGTGCAATCTCCAGACGCTTCTGTTTGCGAATCTGGTGTTTCTTGTAAATAATTTCGATGATGATGAGTCCGATGCCCCCCAGGATGCCCGCCGCCACCAGGATGAACACGCCCGCCATGTTCTTGAGGCCTAGGGTCGCCGGAGCCTTCTCGTCGGTGTTACACGTGTCCTCCTGGTTCTGTAGGATCCATTTGTTGTCTAGTTCCTCCATGTATCTGAAATAACAATAATAATAATGAAAAAAATTGGTCTGTGAAAATTGGTTTGCGCAAAAAAAAAAAAAAAAAAAAAAAAAAAAAAAAAAAAAAAAAAAAAATTAATATATTGGTGTGTGCGTCCGGTACCTGAAAAAAAAAAATATATAATAATAATAAAATAATAGATAAATAAAATTGGTTACACGTGTCCTCCTGGTTCTGTAGGATCCATTTGTTGTCTAGTTCCTCCATATACCTGAAAAAATAATAATAATAATAATATATATAATAATAAAATAATTGGTGTGTGTGTGTGTGAGTGGG
>JAWQEG010002619.1:22500-25000 GCA_033782935.1 Petrolisthes cinctipes | reverse complement strand
CTGCCCTTTCACATCACCCATTTCCTGTCATTAACATATCCTCTTGGGCAAACACTCCTTAATTAACCCTGGTCAGGTAATTATAGGATTTACCTGACTACTCTTCCGACAGCCTCCCTCCTTCGCCACCAATTAAAGGATTGTATATATATCTCTCTACCACACACACACACACACACACACACACACACAGACACACACACACACACAGACACACACACACACACACACACACACAGACACACACACACACACACACACACACACCCATAGTATGAGAAGAAAAGAATATAAATACCCTACACACACACACGCATATACACACACACACACATATACACACACACACAGGATGGAGTGATGGAATTTTTTTTTTTTTTTTTGTCCATGGCAAGACTTGTATAATTTTTGACAGCCCTCCATTCCCCCCTAAATTCTTGCCATGTTGAGAACGACTGGGATAGTATTATGTATGAATGAATCTATACATAAATACTTACTCTATGTATGAATGAATCTATACATATATACTTACTCTATGTATGAATGAATCTATACATAAATACTTACCCTAACATAATTAATACACTAATCTATACAATAACACATACTCTAACATAATTAATACACTAATCTATACATTAATACTTACTCTAACATAATTAATACTTACTCTAACAACATTAATACACTAATCTATACATTAATACTCACTCTAACATTATAAATACTACTGTATGAATGAATCTATACATAAATACATACTCTAACATAATTAATACACTAATCTATACATTAATACTTACCCTAGCATCATTAATACCACTGTATGAATGAATCTATACATAAATACATACTCTAGCATCAGTAATACATAAAGATATACACTAATCTATACATTAATACACTAATCTATACATACATACTTACCCTAGCATCATTAATACCAGTTAGTGAGGTCTGAGGTCTATCCAATACCAGGAAGGCTGCCAGGTTAGCTGTGTATGATGCCACAATAATCATAGCAAACCCTGCCCATACCATACCTAATACACGGGCACTGAAGCTACGTGGTGTACCTGTAAGTATACACCGGGGATTAGTATACATAGAAATACATATATATACACCAATTAATTAATACATATACAGTATATACCTAATACACGGGCACTGAAGCTACGTGGTGTACCTGTAAGTATACACCGGGGATTAATATACACCGAAATACATATATATTTTAATTATAACACACACATACTTTCATTCTAACACACACACACACATATATACACACACGCATATATATATACACATACACACATACACATACACGGGCACTGAAGCTACGTGGTGTACCTGTAAGTATACATACATACACGGATTAATACACACACATATACTTTAATTCTAACACACACACATACAGGAATTCATACACGCACATATATACACATACACTTTGATTATAACACACACACACATACAGGAATTCATACACGCACATATATACACACACACTTTAATTATAACACACACATACGCATACAGACATACATATATATACACACACACAGGCACTGAAGCTACGTGGTGTACCTGGAAGTATACACCGGGGATTAATATACGCGGAAATACATATATATACTTTAATTATAACACACGCACACGCATATATACACATATACACGGGGATTAATCCACACGGAAATACATATATATATACTTTAATTCTAACACACACACACACACACGCATATATATACACACAGACACATATATACACACATACTCGGGGATTAATACACACAGAAATACATATATATATACTTTAATTCTAACACACACACACGCATATATATATACACATACACACATACATATACACGGGCACTGAAGCTACGTGGTGTACCTGTAAGTATACACCGAGGATTAATACATACGGATATACATATATATATACACATATACTTTAATTATAACACACACATACGTATATACACACACACACACATATACACACACACTTTAATTATAACAGACACACACTTTAATTATAACACAGACACATATATACACACATACACGGGGATTAATACACACAGAAATACATATATATATACTTTAATTCTAACACACACACACGCATATATATACACACACACATACATATACACGGGTACTGAAGCTACGTGGTGTACCTGGAAGTATACACCAGGATTAATATACGCGGATATACATATATACTTTAATTCTAACACACATATACACATACACTTTAATTATAACAAACACACACACATATATACACATACACTTTAATTATAACACACACACACAAATGAAAACCTAAACACACACACACACACACACACACAAACAAATGAAAACCTAAACACACACACACACACACAAATTATAACGTCAACACACACAAACACACAAACAAATTATAACATCAACACACACACACACACACACACACACATTATAACGTCAA
>JAWQEG010002619.1:0-10000 GCA_033782935.1 Petrolisthes cinctipes | reverse complement strand
TACCATCCACTACACTACATGACACAACACACACACACACACACACACACACACACACACACACACACACACACACAACACACACACACACACACACACACACAACACACACACACACATACCATCCACTACACTACATGACACAACACACACACACACACACACACACACACACACACACACACACACACACACAACACACACACACACATACCATCCACTACACTACATGACACAACACACACACACACACACACACACACACACACACACACACACACACACACAACACACACACACACATACCATCCACTACACTACATGACACAACACACACACACACACACACACATACTATCATCTCTTACATCCTGTCCACCCCAAACCAATCTCCAGAAACACATCCATACTCCAATCACTCATCAATCCATCCAAACACTCCAAAACAACACACAGCTGTTTGTACCACCTCCTGACATCCACCCATCTGAATCGTCCCCTCCCCGTGAGGACAGAGTCCACCTGGCCAGGCTGTGGTGTGGCCATCACCCGGTGTATTATGCAAAACACAGGACCATGCAGATTCCAGGACGAGAGAGAAAAAGCGATTATAGCGACACCTGTCCGTGCACAAGTAAAACAGAAGTGTTCAATATTATTAAATATGCATTTTTAATACATTTCAGCTAATTAATTTAATTATTATTGATTTTCAGGAAAAAAATGGCTCTTTTATCAAATTAATTACTATAAATGACTAATATAAATAAAAAATAAACATAAATTAATTTGGTAAAAAAAGCCATTTTTAAAGAATAAAATATTAAAAATAATTAAATTAATTAATTAAAATTTATTTTTAATTACAAAACATAATGCTATTTAACTTTAAAATGTTTATTTTTTATTTATATTAGTCATTTATAGTAATTAATTTGATAAAAGAGCCATTTTTTTCCTGAAAATCAATAATAATTAAATTAATTAGCTGAAATGTATTAAAAATGCATATTTAATAATATTGAACACTTCTGTTTTACTTGTGCACGGACAGGTGTCGCTATAATCGCTTTTTCTCTCTCGTCCTGGAATCTGCATGGTCCTGCGTTTTGCATAATACACCGGCCCTTCTGACATATCAGAAGAGGCTGGATGGAGCCATTGTGGATGTCTGTCCAGGATGCAACACAGCAACCCATTCTATTAAACACATTATTGAAGACTGCAACACACACAAACACACTCACTAATACACACAAACACACTCACCAACAACACAACATACACTCTCTGAGGGCACTGTGGGAAAGCCCAGTTCAGGCCATGACCTTCCTCAGGAGCTCAGGACTGCTGGGCCACACACCTTCAAGAACTTCAACAACAACAACAACAACAAACTAAGTAAATAATAACCTAACTAAGTAAATAATAACCTAACTAACTAACCAAATAACAAAATAACAAACTAACAACTTACTGAAACAGCTTCTTGCCCGTTTCCCAGGATCCGCCGGTGTCGTTACAATTCTGTGGTGGCGGTTCCGTTGTGTTCTGTTCCTCTCGTAGTTTCTTTAGGGCCATGGCTAGCACGTATCTGAAGAACATACGTGTTTGTTAGTTTGTTAGTTAGTGGGTTAGTTAGTGGGTTGTGTATGTTAGTTAGTGGGTTAGTTAGTTAGTGAGTTAGTTAGTTAGTTAGTTAGTGGGTTGTGTATATGTTAGTTAGTTAGTGGGTTAGTTAGTTAGTGGGTTAGTGGGTTAGTTTGTTAGTTAGTGGGTTAGTTAGTTAGTTAGTTAGTGGGTTAGTTAGTTAGTTAGTGAGAGGGTTGTATGAGAAAATATATACACACATACATTATTATTATTATCTGAGGAAATACACACATATATATTGTTAGTTAGTTAGTTAGTTAGTTAGTGGGTTGTATATACACGTACACATACATACACACACACATACACACATAATACACACACACATGTTAGTTAGTTAGTTAGTTAGTTAGTTCAGTTGTGTTCTGTTCCTCTCGTAGTTTCTTTAGGGCCATGGCTAGCACATATTTGAACACATACATACATACATATTAGAGAAAATACATACATACATATATACACACATAATATATACGCACACACACAGACAGACGCACACATATGTTAGTTAGTTAATTTCTTTAGGGCCATGGCTAGCACATATCTGAAGACATACATACATACATATTAGAGAAAATACATACATACATATACATACACACACACATGTTAGTTACTTAGTTAAATACACACATACAATACACACACACATATTTACACACACACATATAAGTTAGTTAGTTAGTTGGTTAAATACACACATATTTACACACACATATATGTTAGTTAATGGCAGTGTAGTTATTTCATTATTTTATCCATTAATGGTCAAATTTATATATGAATTAAACTTAGACTTCCATCACATATATATATATATTATGGTAATATATGGTTGACATGGAACCCTTGAAAGTACTTCAATGAACCCTGGGGTTCCTTGAAGTACAGTTTGAGAACCACTTATCTAATTATACTTACAAACTATCAGTAATATGTGTCTTCATCAACTAAATAACTAACAAACTAACTAACTATTCATCTAACTCTTCCACTAACCAACAAACTATATAACTAACTAACTAACCAAGAAACTAACAAACTATCTATTTAACTCTTCCACTCAACTAAAAAACTAACTAACTAACAATCTATCTAACTATCTAACTAACTCTTTAACAGACTATCTAACTCTTAAACAAACTATTTAATTATACTAGCCAAGAAACTAACAAACTATCTATTTAACTCTTCCACTAACTAACTATCTATCTAACTATCTAACAAATAATACTTACAAACTATCAGTAATATGTGTGTCTTCATCAATTAAAAAAACTAACAAACTAACTAACAAACTATCTAATTAACTAACAAACAAAGTAACTATCTAACTAACTAACCAATAAACTAACTATCTAACTCTTAAACTAACTATCTAACTCTTAAACTAACCAACAATCTATCTATGTAACTAACTCTTAAACAAACTATTTAATTGCACTTACAAACTATCAGTAATAATTTGCATCTTCATCAATTAAAACACTAACAAACAAAGTACCTATCTAACTAACCAAGAAACTAACAAACTATCTATTTAACTCTTCCACTAACAAACTATCTAGCTAACTAAACAAGAAACTGAAAACCTAATAAACTATCTAACTATCTATCTAACTAACTCTTAAACAACAAACTATTTAATTGCACTTACAAACTATCTAACTATCTAACAAATAATACTTACAAACTATCAGTAATATGTGCGTCTTCATCAACTAAAAAACTAACAAACTAACTAACTATCTAACTAACTCTTTAACAGACTAAGAAACTAACTATCTAACTCTTAAACTAACCAATAATCAATCTATCCATCTAATTAACTCTTAAACAAACTATTTAATTGCACTTACAAACTATCTAACTAACTATTTAACAAACTATTCTTACAAACTATGAGTAATATGAGCATCTTCATCTGATGCATTAACCAGTTTAAGACCAATGGCTCCTTGGGGTACATGTTCAACACTAAATAACTAACTAACTAACTAACTACACTCACAAACTAACTAACAAACTATTTATCTAACCCTTGAACCAACTAACTAACTCTTAAACTCACAAACAAACTAAGAAACTAACTATCTAACTCTTAAACCAACCAACTAACGAAGAAACTAAAAAGCTAAATAACTAACTAACTACACTCACAAACTATCTATCTAACTCATCCACTAACAAACTATCTAATAAACTATCTATCTAACCCTTAAACTCACAAACAAACTAAGAAACTAACTATCTAACTCTAAAACCAACTAACTAACGAAGAAACTAAATAACTAAATAACTAACTAACCAACAATCTATCTATCCATCTAACTAACTCTTTAACAGCCTATCTAACTCTTAAACAAACTATTTAATTATACTAACCAAGAAACTAACAAACTATCTATCTAACTCTTCCACCAACCAACTAAAAAGCTAAATAACTCAATAACTAACAAACTAACAAACCAAACTTACAAACTATGAGTAATATGAGCGTCTTCATCTGATGCATTAACCAGTTTGAGACCAATGGCTCCTTGGGGTACATGTTCAGCACTAACTAACTAACTAACTAAATAACTAACAAACTACACTCACAAACTAACTAACAAACTATTTATCTAACCCTTGGACCAACTAACTAACTCTTAAACTCACAAACAAACTAAGAAACTAAGAAACTAACTATCTAACTCTAAAACCAACTAACTAACCAAGAAACTAAAAAGCTAAATAACTAACAAACTCACAAACAAAGTAACTATCTAACTAACTAACTAACCAAGAAACTAACAAACTATCTATTTAACTCATCCACTTACAAACTATCTAACTACCTAACTCTTAAACCAACCAACTAACGAAGAAACTAAAAAGCTAAATAACTCAATAACTAACCAACCAAACCACCTCAAACTTACAAACTATCAGTAATGTGTGCGTCTTCATCTGATGCATTAACCAGTTTGAGACCAATGGCTCCTTGGGGTACATGTTCAGCACTAAGGGCTTGTTCCGTCACAACCCAAACATAGCCTCGGCCGGTCATGTTCATATAACTGGCGTCGTGGAAAATGGTCCCTGCGTCCTCTTTACTGTGAAGTGGAAAAAATGGATATAGGTATTGTTTGTAGGTGTGTGTGTGTGTGTGTGTGTGTGTAGGTATTGTGTGTGTATCGTGTGTGTAGGTGTGTGTGTTGTGTTGTGTTGTGTGTGTGTTGTGTTGTGTTGTGTTGTGTGTAAGTGTGTGTGTAGGTATTGTTTGTAGGTGTGTGTGTGTGTGTGTATTGTGTAGGTGTGTATTGTGTGTGTGTGTGTGTATGTATAGTTAAGTGTCGTGGAAAATGGTGCCTGCGTCCTCTTTACTGTGAAATGGAAATAGGATATAAATTGGTGTGTGTGTGTGTGTGTGTGTGCTGTGGATGTATATAAATGCGCACATGTACGTATTGTAGGTAGGTGTGTGTGTGTGTGTGTGTTTATATAATTGGCGTCGTGGAAAATGGTCCCTGCGTCCTCTTTACTGTGAAGGGAAAAAAAGGATATAGGTATTGTTTGTAGGTGTGTGTGTGTGTGTGTATGTATGTTAAATCACGCGCACATGTGTGTATTGTGTGAAGGTGTGTGTATGTATAGTTAAGTGTCGTGGAAAATGGTGCCTGCGTCCTCTTTACTGTGAAATGGAAATAGGATATAAATAGGTGTGTGTGTGTGTGTGTGTGTAGGTGTAGGTGTGTGTGTGTGTGTTGTGTGTGTAGGTATTGTGTATAGGTGTGTGTGTGTGTGTGTTTATATATATAGTGTCGTGGAAAATGGTGCCTGCGTCCTCTTTACTGTGAAATGGAAATAAAAGCAATTAAAAAGGTGTGTAGGTATTGTTTGTAGGTGTGTGTGTGTGTGTGTGCTGTGGATGTATATAAAAGCGCACATGTATGTATTGTAGATAGGTGGTAGGTGTGTGTATGTGTAGTTAAGTGTCGTGGAAAATGGTGCCTGTGTCCTCTTTACTGTGAAATGGAAAAAATAATGTAGGTATTGTTTGTAGGTGTGTGTGTATGTGTGTATGTGTGCTGTGTGTAGGTGTGTAGGTATTGTAGGTGTGTAGGTGTGTGTATATAAATGTATGTAGGTATTGTGTGTGTGTATGTATGTGTGTTGTTGACATACACAAGCACACACATGTATGTATTGTATTGTATGTATGTATGTTGATGGTGTGTCAAAAGACACACACTTTCTCTCTCTCTATATATATATCTCACACACACACACACACATACACACACTCTCTCTATATATCTCTCTCTCTCTCACACACATACACAAACACACTCTCTAGCTCTCTCTCTCTCTAGCTATCTCTCTCTCCCTCACACAAACACACACTCTCTATATATCTCTCTCTCTCTCTCTCTCTCACACACATACACAAACACACACTCTCTCCCTCTAGCTCTATCTCTCTCTCTCTCTCACACACACACATTCACACACTCTTTCTATATCTCTCTCTCTATCTCACACACATACACAAACACACAATCTCTATCTCTCTCTCTCTCACACACTCTCTCCCTCACACACACTCTCTCCCTCACACACTCTCTCTAGCTCTCTCTCTCACACACATACACAAACACACTCTCTATATATATCTCTATCTCTCTCTCTCTCACACACACACACACACACTCTCCCTCTACCCCTCTCTCTCTCTCTCTCTCTCTCTCTCTCTCACACACACACACTCTCTACCTCTCCCTATCTATCTTCTATCTATCTCTCTCTCTCACACACATACACACACACACACACACACACACTCTCTCCTTCACACACACACACTCTCTCTCTCTCACACACACACTTACTTGGCATACAGTAGAATAACTCTGGCTGAAGCTTCTCTCATTTCTTTCAATTTATCGACAAAAGAATTCAGGCCAGGCTCAAATTCAATCACATTCTCCATCTGTAAAAAAAAAAAAAATAAATAAATGATATAAATTAAAGAAAAAATATATTAAAATTAGATATATGTGTGGAATTATTGTTATTGTTATTATTGTTGTTGTTGTTATTATTATTGTTATTGTTATTGTTATTGTTATTATTATTGTTATTATTTTACACAGACTCACACACACACATTCTCTCTCTATATATCTCTCTCTCACTCGCTCTATATCTCTCTCTCTCTCTCATTCATACACACACCCTATCCTATATCTCTCTCTCAATCAATATATCTCCCTCCTTCCCTTCCTCACCTCACCCTCTCTCTCTCTCTCTCTCTCTCTCTCACACACACACACTGCCTCTCTCTCTCTCTCTCACACACACACACACACACTCCCTCTCTCTCTCTCTCTCTCTCTCATTCATACACACACCCTATCCTATATCTCTCTCTCAATCAATATATCTCCCTCCTTCCCTTCCTCACCTCACCCTCTCTCTCTCTCTCTCTCTCTCTCTCACACACACACACTGCCTCTCTCTCTCTCTCTCACACACACACACACACACTCCCTCTCTCTCTCTCTCTCTCTCTCATTCATACACACACCCTATCCTATATCTCTCTCTCAATCAATATATCTCCCTCCTTCCCTTCCTCACCTCACCCTCTCTTCTCTCTCTCTCTCTCTCTCTCTCTCTCTCTCTCTCTCTCTCTCTCTCACACACACACTCTCACACACTCTCTCTCACACACACTCCCTCCCCCTCTCTCTCTCTCTCTCTCTCTCACACACTCATACACACACCCTATCCTATACCTCTCTCTCAATCAATATATCTCCCTCCTTCCCTTCCTCCCCCTCTCCTCTCTCACACACACACACACACTCACACTCCCTCTCTCTCTCTCACACACACACTCCCTCCCTCTCCCCCTCTCTCTCTCTCTCTCTCACACTCATATACACACACCCTATCCTATATCTCTCTCTCAAACAAACACTCCCCCCTCTTTCCCCCCCTCTCTCTCTCACACACACCCTCTCTCTCTCTCTCTCACACACACTCCCCCCCCCCTCTCACTCTCTCTCTCTCACCTTTATATCTTTATCGTCTTCATGGCTCTGTGCCTGGTTTTGGAAGCGTGTCAACAATGCCCGTCCGTCCTTCCTTCCTTCCTCTCTCTCTCTCTCTCTCTCTCACACACACACACACACACACACTCCCCCCCCCTCTCTCTCTCTCTCTCACACACACACACACACCCTTCCCCTCCCTCTCTCTCTCTCTCTCTCTCACACACACTCATACAAACACCCTATCATATATCTCTCTTTCAAACAATATATCTCCCTCCTTCCCTTCCTCACCTCACCCTCTCTCTCTCTCTCTCTCTCTCCTCTCTCACTCTCTCTCTCTCTCTCACCTTTATATCTTTAATCGTCTTCATGGCTCTGTGCCTGGTTTTGGAAGCGTGTCAACAATGCCCGTCCGTCCGTGTCCGACGAGTGTACAAAAACAACTTGGGTATACTGAAAGGTCTTGAGAATCTCGACCCACACGTCCGCCTGGTGGCTGTAAGGCGGAACTGTTCGCAGGAAGGACACGTGGATGTTCTGAAGGTGGAAGAGGTGGTGGAGGGTGGATTAAGTAACTGATTGATGGGTTGATGGGTTGGTTGATTGGCTAACTATTTGACAAACTAATTGATTGGCTGTAAGGTGGAACTGTTCGCAGGAAGGACACGTGGATGTTCTGAAGGTGGAAGAGGTGGATTTAGTAACTGATTGATTGTGGAGGAGAGAAGGTGGATTAACAAATTGGTTGATGGGTTGGTTGATTGGCTAACTATTTGGTTGACTGACTAACTAATTGATTGGCTGTAAGGCGGAACTGTTCGCAGGAAGGACACGTGGATGTTCTGAAGGTGGAAGAGAGAAGGTGGATGAGGTGGTAAAAGGTGGATTAAGTAGTTGATTGGTTGATTGGCTAACTATTTGACTAACTAATTGATTGGTGGCTGTAAGGCGGAACTGTTCGCAGGAAGGACACGTGGATGTTCTGAAGGTGGAAGAGGTGGATTTAGTAACTGATTGTGGAGGAGAGAAGGTGGATTAACAAATTGGTTGATGGGTTGGTGGATTGGCTAACTATTTGGTTGACTGACTAACTAATTGATTGGCTGTAGGCGGAACTGTTCGCAGGAAGGACACGTGGATGTTCTGAAGGTGGAAGAGAGAAGGTGGAAGGTGGATTAAGTAAGTAGTTGATTGGTTATTTGGTTGACTAATTGACTGACTGGTGGCTGTAAGGCGGAACTGTTCGCAGGAAGGGACACGTGGATGTTCTGAAGGTGGAAGAGAGAAGGTGGATGAGGTGGTAAAAGGTGGATTAAGTAGTTGATTGGTTGGTTGATTGGCTAACTAATTGACTGATAATTGATTGACTGACTAACTATTTGGTTGACTAATTGATTGATTGATTGGTTGATTGACTAGCTGACTGATTGATTGGTTTATTAATTGATTGATTGACTAACTATTTGGTTGACTAATTGATTGATTGATTGGTTGATTGGCTAACTAATTGACTGATAATTGATTGACTGACTAATTATTTGACTGACTGATTGGTTGATTAATTGGTTGATTGACTAGCTGACTAATGATTGATTGAATTAATTGATTGATTGACTAGCTGACTGACTAATTAATTGACTGACTGACTAATTAATTGACTGACTAACTAATTAATTGACTGACTAACTAATTAATTGACTGACTGACTAATTAATTGATTGACTGACTAATTAATTGATTGACTGACTAATTAATTGATTGACTGACTGACTGACTAATTAATTGACTGACTGACTGACTAATATTGACTGACTGACTAATTAATTGACTGACTGACTGACTAATTAATTGACTGACTGACTAATTAATTAACTGACTGACTGACTAATTAATTGACTGACTGACTGACTAATTAATTGACTGACTGACTGACTAATTAATTGACCTGACTGACTGACTGACTAACACACACACACCACACACACACACACACTCTCTCTCTCTCTCTCTCGTCTCTCTCTCTCTCTCTCTCACACACACACAACTCAAACACACATATTTACTCTCTCTCTCACACATACACACATATATTTATTCTCTCTCTCTCTCTCTCTCTCTCTCTCTCTCTACAAAAACACACATACAGTATTTACTCTTTCTCTCACACATACACACATATATTTATTCTCTCTCTCTCTCACACACACACACTCCCTCCCTCCCTCTCTCTCTCTCTCTCTCTCTCTCTCTCTCTCTCTCTCTCTCACAACACACACACACACTCCCTCACACCACACAAACAC
>JAWQEG010002618.1:0-87697 GCA_033782935.1 Petrolisthes cinctipes | reverse complement strand
AAATAAATCAGTATTATTTCAAAATATAATCATACAACAACACCTTTCGTCAATTCAATCCCCTCAATTATTATTACAATGAGGTGCTGCAAAATCGTACACGTGTTGTTCTTTATTACCAAGATATTTACTACAACCAGTATCATATCTAAATATAATCATACGACAACACCTTAGTAACGTCAACTCAACCCCCTCAGTTATTATTATTATGAGGTGCTGCAAAATCATACACGTGTTGTTCTTTATAACCAATTAAGATATGTACTACAATCAGTATCATATCAAAATATAATCATACAACAACACCTTTCGTCAATTCAATCCCCTTAATTATTATTACAATGAGGTGCTGCAAAACCATACACGTGTTGTTCTTTATTACCAAGATATTTACTACAATCAGTATCATATCTAAATATAATCATACAACAACACCTTACGTCAACTCATCCCCCTCAATTTTTATTATTATGAGGTGCTGCAAAATCGTACACGTGTTGTTCTTTATTACCAAGATATTTACTACAATCAATATCATATCAAAATATAATCATACAACAACACCTTACGTCAACTCAACCCCCTCAGTTATATTACTATGAGGTGCTGCAAAATCATACACGTGTTGTTCTTTATTACCAAGAGATTTACTACGATGGAAGGAAAGTGTCGGTGGATATTTGATTGTGGCTGTACACTCTCAGCTTTGTTAGGGTAGGTTGGGTTAGGTTAGGTTAGGATAGGATAAGGTTCTCTCAATCACTTAAGCATAAAAACAACTGTGAAAGACAACGAAAATACAAGTAATTAAAAATATATTATGGTTAGTTTTTTCGCTACAACCCAAACGTAATTTTTTAACATAATTTTATTTATTAATCTTCTATGAGTTATTTTTTTACCCAGGGTGAGACGAGCTGGTATACAGAAGGGTAAGAACCGACCAACTTGAAATAATTAACTTGAACCAACCAACCATCCAACTGTGTAATTGTTATGACCCAACCCTTGATGTGTGAAGATAATGATGTGTATGTGTGTGTGTGTGTATGTGTGTGTCCAATCTAATAGTATTCATTCTGTGTGTGTGTGTGTGTGTGTGTGTGTCCAATCTAATATTATTCATTCTGTGTGTGTGTGTGTGTGTGTGTCCAATCTAATATAATTCATTCTGTGTGTGTGTGTGTGTGTGTGTGTCCAATCTAATATATTTCATTCTGTGTGTGTATGTGTGTGTGTGTGTGTGTGTCCAATCTAATATATTTCATTCTGTGTGTGTGTGTGTGTGTCCAATCTAATATAATTCATTCTATGTGTGTGTGTGTGTGTGTGTCCAATCTAATATATTTCATTCTGTGTGTGTGTGTGTGTGTGTGTGTGTGTGTGTAAGTCCAATCTACTGTAATATCATTAATTTATTCTGTGTGTGTCATAATCCAATCTAATATCATTAATTCTGTGTGTGTGTTTGTGTGTGTGTGTCATAGTCCAATCTAATATCATTAATTCTGTATGTATGTATGTGTGTGTGTGTCATAATCCAATCTAATATCATTAATTCTGGATGTATGTATGTGTGTGTGTGTGTCATAATCCAATCTAATATCATTAATTCTGTGTGTGTGTGTGTGTGTGTATGTGTGTGTGTGTGTGTGTGTGTGTCCCTACGCAGTCTCACCACACATTGCGTCATTTGTTTTCTATACGTGGCCTTGGGTTTTCCCACAATATTTTGGGAAATATCCGTGGTGTATACGATGGTGTGGTACTGTACGACGGCTCTGTTGTTTGTCTATGGAGCCATCGTACCGGCACCACACACACCATCGTATACACCATGAATGTTCTTGAATACGGCCCAGTAAGAAATTAATTAAAAGAAGAGGAGATAAAGATGTACAGATATATAGTTTTCCAAAATAATAGAGTAATAGAAAAATGGAACAAATTACCAGAAGAAGAAGAAGTGGTGTGTGTCAAAAGTTTTAAAATACGGGACATTACGAGCTGCACTCAATCCTGAAAAGACAAATAGGTAAGAACAAATATATAAGATACAAATAGTAGGTAAGAACAAATAAGTAAGATACAAATAGATAAGAACAAATAGATAAGAACAAATAGGTAAGATTCATAAAGGTAAGAACAAATAAAAATAAGAATCACGAATGTTGTTGAATATAGTGCCCAAAATTCCCCCATACCTGCCATGAGCTTCCTCTTCCAGTCAGATACCAGAGAGATACCAAGTAGTGATAATATTATAATGTGTGGTATTTTACTATAAGGGAAATTTATGCAGCTTTACCATCATCCATTATTATTAGACAATTAATTTTATATAATATTATCATGCAGGAATCCGGAAATATCGTGTTGTTGTTGTTTGATGTTTATTTGTTGTTTACTTGTTGTTTAATTAAGGTATGTGAAGGAATAAAAACTGGTATTGGAGAAGATGGCAACTCAGTGCATGATGGGGGGGAAGGGGGAGTCTGAGGAATTATTGTGTGTAGGGTTGGTTGCCAGTGCTGGGGATTATTCACAAGATCTTGGAATTTTGGAGAACACCTTGAGATCTTGGAAATTTATGTCCAAAAGGTTGAAAGGAGAATGAATGGGAAGGTTGGATGAAGAATGGGAAGGGATGGATGAAGGTTGGAAAGAGAATGGGAAGGTTGAAAGGAGAATGGGAAGGGTTGGAAGAAAATGGAAAGGTTTTGAAAGATAAAATTGGAAGATTGAAGGAGAATGGAAAGGTTGAAAGGAGAATGGAAAGAGAATGGAAAGGTTGAAAGGAGAATGGAAAGAGAATGGAAAGGTTGAAGGGAGAATGGAAAGAGAATGGAAAGGTTGAAAGGAGAATGGAAAGAGAATGGAAAGGTTGAAAGGAGAATGGAAAGAGAATGGAAAGGTTGAAAGGAGAATGGAAAGAGAATGGAAAGGTTGAAGGGAGAATGGAAAGAGAATGGAAAGGTTGAAAGGAGAATGGAAAGAGAATGGAAAGGTTGAAAGGAGAATGGAAAGAGAATGGAAAGGTTGAAAGGAGAATGGAAAGAGAATGGGAAGGGTTTGGACGAGATATGAATGAAGTCAATTAATATTAAACTGTATAAATTAACCTATAACTAAGCTTTATTATTATGTCAAGCTGGATGGAGTGGCCTTGGGAATATCTTGGGAATTTTAGGCTAGTAGAAATTATTGGGAATTCCATATAACTTTCCGCTGACTGGAAATGGCAACAGTGACTACCACCTGTGTGTGTGTGTGTGTGTGTGTTTAGTGGGAAGGTTTGGTAGTGATGGTGTTGGTGGTGAAAGATGGAATTGTTTAGTGTTATTATCTCCTGTGTTCTCATTGGTAAGTAATATATATATATACAGTATAGTGACCATTTGTTGCTTGTTGTGATTGTGGTTGTGGTTGTGGTTGTGGTGTAGAGTTGAAGATTTAATTGATTGGTATATTGGTAGGTTTACTTGGACCATAATTAAGGCAGTCAGTATCCTTACAACACTCGCATTATCACACACACACACACACACAGAAGCATAACATAGATAAGTATTACGGTATATATTTATTGTGTTTGGATGGAGTTGCAACATTTCGATCCTCTCAGCTTAATTAAAGGGGAGAGAGATTATTATTATTATTATTATTATTATTATTTTTTTTTTTTTTTTTTTTTTTTTTTTTTTTTTGTGGTGAATTGGAAGGTTTCTGATTCCTCCAAACTATGCCACCAAACAGATCCCCTTTTAGTACCATTGAAGGCGTCTGTTTTGCGGTAGAATTAGGAGGAATTAGTAGCCTTCCTTCTCATTAACCAACAAGAGCTGATTCCCCCCTTAATTAATCTCTCTCTCCAAAGGTATATTTATTATTTGGATCAAGGTCAGCATTGTTTACGGAAATGTGTGACGGGAGAAATTTATGTTCTGAGAGAGAGAGAGAGAGAGAGAGAGAGAGAGAGAGAGAGAGAGAGAGAGAGAGAGAGAGAGAGAGAGAGAGAGAGAGAGAGAGAGAGAGAGAGAGAGATGAGTTGTGGAAAGGAGAGAGAGAGAGAGAGAGAGAGAGAGAGAGAGAGAGAGAGAGAGAGAGAGAGAGAGAGAGAGAGAGAGAGAGAGAGAGAGAGAGAATGAATGTGGAAAGGAGAAAAGAATAGTGAAGAGATAGATCGAAGTTAAAATAGTGCAGCTAGGTCATTTATAATTAAGGTAGGACATAAGATCGAATTAAAGTGTGGAAGGGAAAATTACACGATGAAGTTTAAAATATATCCTTAAACACGTACAACCACAATCAAATATCCATTGACACTTTCCTTCCATCGTAGTAAATATCTTGGTAATAAAGAACAACACGTGTATGATTTCGCAGCACCTCATAATAATAATTGAGGGGGTTGAGTTGACATAAGGTGATATTGATATGATACTGATTTATTTGCATGATGGAAGGAAAGTGTCGGTGGTTACTTGATTGTGGCTGTACAGTTACGAGCACTAATAAGTATACAGCTTTGGTTGAAACTTTGAGCAGTCCAATTCACCAACGAACTAATTCTAATGGATATCTTATTGTGCATTTATTTACTGTTTCTAGGTATTCGAAGCACACCTGAATACTTATTAGTGCTTGTGACTGTACATCCACAATCAAATAACCACCAACACTTTCCTTCCATCATGCAAACAAATCAGTCTCATATCAAAATATAATCATACAACAACACCTTACGTCAACTCAATTATTATTATTATGAGATGCTGCAAAATCATACACGTGTTGTACTTTATTACCAAGATATTTACTACAATCAGTATCATATCTAAATATAATCATACAGCAACACCTTACGTCAACTCAACTCCCTCAGTTATTATCATTATGAGGTGCTGCAAAATCACACACGTGTTGTTCTTTATTACCAAGATATTTACCACGATGGAATGAAAAGTGTCGGTGGTTACTTGATTGTGGCTGTACACTCGCAATCCAAAATATGTATCCAGGCTTGCTTCGAATAGCCTGATCGAGAATTAATTAAGTGAGCTCAAGCAAATATAAAACAGAATGAGTGTTGTAATTGGTTCACCAGTATGTCAAATGATTCGAAACTTCAACAAGACCTGGATATAAATTTGGTATTGCGAGTGTACGTGTGTAATGTATGTATATATATAGGTGTGGTGTGTGGTCAGAATGCTGGTCCTGATCCGAGTTCCATACAGGCTATCCTCAACACATACTGCCAACAAAACCCAGACAAACCAGGCTGTGCGGTAAGATTTTTTTTTTTTTTTTTTTTTTTTTTTTTTTTTTTTTTTTTTTTTTTTTTTTACACATGCATGTATTTTTTTTTTTTTTTTTTTTTTTTTTGCTTTTCTCGGTACGTAGGTTACAGCCACAATCAAATATCCACCGACACTTTCTTTCCATCGTAGTAAATATCTTGGTAATAAAGAACAACACGTGTATGATTTTGTAGCACTTCATAGTAATAATTGAGGGGGTTGAGTTGACGTAAGGTGTTGTTGTATGATTATATTTTGATATGATACTGATTTATTTGCATGATGGAAGGAAAGTGTAGGTGGTTATTTGATTGTGGCTGTACATAGGCCTACTTGTATATAGTTTGCTTGTCTCAATACTTGTCATATAAGCTTGTAGAAATATATACAGTAATGCCCAACCTTTTAATTAATTGTCTATGTGCAGTTGTATATTCTAGCTTGTATTTCACCTGTTAGTTCACCTGCATTATTATTCATTAAATAAATACGTCTTGTATCCCTTACTTCATTTTAACAACACTTGGTAATTCATTGAAGACCACCAAATTAATGTTTTCCCAGGCTTGTGTTATTCATTACCACACATATATATACAGACTAAATCATTTACATTCAGACTAAATAATTGATTAACTGAGCCTGTATAAAAAAAAAAAAAGGACAGTGCCACATTTAATTAATCGATCATATTTTACTGAGGACCTATGATTATACTGTAATGGAATTTATTTATTTATATATTTATTTATTGTTTACAGAGACCAGGAGCAGTACGACCAAATACCACACCGACAATACCACCCAATGTAGGTCCAGGCTTCATACCCAACGTGACTCCTGGTGGTGGTGGTGGTAATGAAGATGTTAATAAATGTAGTTTGGTGAGTCGAAAGTGTCCTCAACTACCCAAAGTGTGTGTCCCTCTCAGTGTACCTTGTGATGTTATTGGTGAGTATTGTTGTTGGTTGGTTGGTTTGTTGTCAAGTCTTAATTAAGGTGGAAGTGCAGTACGTGTTGGTAAATCGATCTGGAGCAACCGATTCCTCCAAACTATTCCAAGCGACAGAACACCATTATTTTTGTTCATTGGTCCTGTTTCCTGGCATACTTTGGAGGAATCATGGCACTCCAATGTAACAAATGTGAATTACCGTACCCCCTTAAGGAGCCCTCACACGATCAATATTTTTTGGTAATATTTAGATATTGACAATAAATATTGATCGTGTGAGGGCGATATTGATGGTACTGATAATACAAAATATTGACGAAATCAGTATTGACGTGTTTGGAAATATTTCTGATATTGACAATATTTATTGAGGGTGTGAGGTGAGTACTGTCAATACTAATTTATGGTGAGTGGATATAGCAACTTTCCACTAGTACCTGCTCAAACAAAAACACACATTCGGGATTTACTACAAAGTCTTAGACGTGTATATAAAGAGTTGTCCCGTGTTATGGGATATTACTATAACACACTATATTCTCAAAAAATAAGAAAAATTAAGCATACCATAAGCAAGTTGGTCTGACTGTACTTTTTTCTTTGCTTTATCCATTCTTTTGTCCATCGTCTCTGTTTTTTTTAGGCTCATATTCTAGTGAAAAAGCTAAAACAATGTCAGCACAAGCTTTGAACCACTTCTTTGACAACTTTCTACTGACCCAGAGTCCGAAAAGAGGCTCCAAACTATTGACTTTGTGAGGCTGGTGTTGTCAATCCTTGAAATATTGACCATAAATATTGATGGTGTGAGGGCCACTTAATTAAGGCCACCATCAATGTTCTTGAATATGCTTGGCCCTTAAATTATTGAATGAGATGTATGGGTAACTTTTGATTTGGTGTTGGTTGTTGTAAGCCTTTCTTCTTCTTCTCATAAACTTCCTTGCACGTCAACCATCTCTTTTTTTTTCTTCTCATCAACCATCTCTTCTCCTCTCTCGTCAACCATATTTTCCTCTCATCAACCATCCCTTTTTCTCTCATCAACCATCTCTATTCCTCTCTAATCACCCATCTCTTTTCCTCACTCATCAACCATCTCTATTCCTCTCATCAACCATCTCTTTTCCTCTCATCAACCATCTCTTTTCTCATCAACCATATCTTTTTTTTTCATCAACCATCTCTATTCCTCTCTAATCACCCATCTCTTCTCCTCTCTCATCAACCATTCCTTTTTCTCTCATCAACCATCTCTTTTTTTTTCCTCATCAACCATCACTTCTATCTCATCAACCATTTCTTTTCTCATCAACCATCTCTTTTTTTCTCTCATCAACCATCACTTCTATCTCATCAACCATTTCTCATCAACCATCTCTTTTTTTTTTCATCAACCATATTTTCCTCTCATTAACCATCACTTCTTTCTCATCAACCATTTCTTTCTCTTTCTCTCTCATCAACCATCACTTCTTCTGTTTGTATTCAAGAACGTTTGTGGTGCATACATACGATGGTGTGGTACGATGGCTCCATAGACAAACAAACAATAGCTAGAGTCATCGTACCGGTACCACACCATCGTATACACCATGGATGTTCTTGACTACTTCCCGTAATATTAAGATAGTAATACTTTTTTGGTATGTACATTGGAGTGCCTTGATTCCTCCAAAGTATGCTAGGAAAACAGGACCAGAAGAGCTAAAATAATGGTGTTCTGTTGCTTTGAATAGTTTGGAGGATTCAGTTGCTCCAGATTTACCAAAACATAAAACTTTCCCCTTAACCCTCCCGTCTCTCTCTCTCTCTCCCCCAGGGTCGACCCAGAGGTGCACAAAACCCTTAAAGAAGGATATTGTTTCACAGGTGTTACAGTGTGGAGATGGTACTACGGGTCTCAGGTCTGTGTCTGTGTGTGTGTGTTGGGGGGGGGGGGGTGTGTAGTGTACGTGTGTGATTGTTGTTTGTGTGTTTGTGTGGATGGTGTGCGTGTACGTGTGTGATTGTTGTATATGTGTGTGTGGGGGGGGGGGGGATGGTATATGTGTATGTGTGTGTTTGTGTGGATGGTGTGGGTGTACGTACGTGTGTGATTGTTGTTATTGTTGTATGTACTGTATTGCTCACTCGTATACTGTATGTTGATTTTACACATCTGTCTATGCATAATATGTGGTAATGGTATGTTATATTGACTTGAGTGTGTTGCAGGTGTGGTAATGGATTCGAGGTACCAGTGTTGACCCAGCTCTTGGTACAGTGTAGGAGTACGGAACACTCTCGTAGTCCACCCATTGTGAGTATGTATATGGGTATGGTACTACACTCGCAATCCAAAATATGTATCCAGGCTTGCTTCGAATAACCTGATTGAGTATTAAGCGAGTTCAAGCTAATATGAAACAGGATAAGCGTTGTAATTGGTTCACTACTATTATGTCAAATGATTCGAACCTTCAACAAGACCTGGATACAAATTTTGGATTGCAAGTGTACAGTCAGCGGCAAATGTCGTGTCGCCTCCCTCAGCACGTTTTGAAGGATATAACTGTATTATAACATATAGTTTAATCATCGAACCAACACATTTCACCATACAGAATTATAATAACCAGGGGGAAAATGATAAAAAATAAACAACCTCACTTATTTTTTTTAGTTTACGATCCTGTGAAGCTTATTTTTCCATACAGTATATACTTCATGACTTGGCAGATGTGGCGACACGACTTTTGCCGCCAACTATACATTACATTAGACCCCCTTGATATATGTACAAGTAGGCTACAAAGAATAAGTACTTGTATCCATCTTTTTATTTTACACTCAGTCCCACATTGAAGACCACCAATTGATTTTCCAGGCTTCTTCTATTCATTCCCATACAGACTTATAAGGGATTTATTTACCTACTGACCCTGTGTTGAGGGGAGAAATTTTGTGTTGGTAAATCTGGAGCAACTGAATCCTCTCAAACTATTCTAAGCAACAGAACACCATTATTTTTGCTCTTCTGGTGCTGTTTCCTGGGATACTTTGGAGGAATCAAGGCACTCCAATGTAACAAAAGTGTATTAAATTATTACCACCTTAAATGAATAGTGTTAAATTAATTGGTCTTATATCAAGGGCTTACAGTAAAGATTGGAGTGCCTCGCGATTCCTCCAAAGTATGCCAGGAAACAGACCAAGGTGAAGAAAAATAATGGTATCCTGTTGCCTAGAATAGTTTAAGAGGAATCAGTTGCTCCAGAATTACCAACACAAAACTTCCCCCTTAATTAACCCACATTTCCTTTATTGTTTCTGCTGCTGTTCTGTGTTGTTTGTGTTTTTATATTTTTGAAGAATTTTGTCACCCTCACGTAGGCTAACATGTGGAATATTTCATAGCATCATACATGTCTTATTAATGTGTTTCATGTATAGTAGAGTAGTAGTCAGTGCTGTCTGAGTTTAGTATGAGGTACAGTCGGCGGCAAAAGTCCTGTCACCTCACTTGCTTCACCGAGGCACGCGATGTTCATAGACTCGAGATTATTAGGTGTAGAAAACATGCGTATTTCTCAAGTCCATGAACAAAGCGTGTCTCGGTGAAATAGATGAGGCGACAGGCCTTCTGCCGCCGACTGTACACTCGGCAAAAAAAAAGTATTGGAATCCCACTAAAGATAATTATATTTATATTTAATATAATTTATTTAATTTCAATTATTTCTTTGCCGACTGTACAGTGGTTTAATTATTTGTTCATTTCTTGGCATATGTAATTCATGTATGACAATCAATACTAATTCAAGTATAATTATTGTAGTACAGTAACTCATTTACAAGATAAAACAAAATTCATTATAACATTGAGAAGTGTTATGTAACAACTTAAGGGGATAGTACTGTACACTGTTGGTAAATCCGGAGTAAATGATTCCTCCAAACTACTCCAGGCAACAGACAGGCCACCATTATTTTTGCTAATCTGGTCCTGTTTTCTGGCATACTTTGGAGGAATTAAAGCGCTCCAATGTACAGTCGGCCTCAGGAATTTGTATAATGTACATCACTGTGACATCAATTATTCATAACAACTAGAAAATTTAGTCCATTGATTTCCTAAGACCAAACCTTTCTAGTAAAATTATATTGGTACTACTTGAACCAGTCAGCAGAACAATCATTACAGTATGTGCAGAATAATATCCTCTTTGAACCAATGCTCTGTGTATGAATTCCTGAGGCCGACTGTACCTAAAGTGTATTAATTACCTCCTTAATTGTCTCTCGTACAGACCAAGCTTGATGTGATATCCAAGCCTGGGGAAGAAGGTACTGGTGCAGGAGTATATAGATGTGGACAATCTGGCTCTTGGGAACCACTCTTTGGATCACCTTTCATCAACTTACTTTTAAACTCTTGTTCTAGAGCAGGTTTGTAGCAAAAATCTTAATAAACGAGAAGTACTGTACAGGTGTTGGTATATCTGAAGCACATGATTCCTCCAAACTATTATTCCAAGCAACAGAACACCATTATTTTTGTTCAACTGGTCCTGTTTCCTGGCATACTCAGGAAGAATCATATGCTCTCCAATGTAATAAAATTTCAGATAGTACTGTATTGTATTGGACCATTTGATTAATTTTTTATTGTGTCTTTCTCTTCCCCCAGGTTGTGGTTATGTACCCCAGCCTGATATCAGACTTCCTGTGTACCGTGGATGGTCATGGGTACGAGCGTTGTACTACAAGAGAAATATCCATTGTACTGCCATTCTTGTCTCCCCCACGGCAGCCCTCACTGCTGCTCACTGTCTCACAAGGTCTCATATCACCTCAAAAATACTATACACTCTTTACAGTGCAAGTTGCTTTTTAATTCACATATTTTTGGTACTTACAAAAAAAGTTAATGAAGCACTGGAATACATAATTACAGTATAGCATTATGTTCTGGTAACAGGTCAGCTGTGTCCGTCATCCCATTGGACACACAGGACTTTCTCATTGAGCTGCCCAGTCCACCCAACGCTAATGTCAAGCAGATTCATACAACGGTTAGTCACTCCAAGTCATTAAGTTCTGCCAGGTACTGTATATTTATAAAGCCTTTGTTAACCCTTTCAGTTAGAGGTCTCCCAAATGAGAGTCCTGTACTTTACTTTACTCTGTACAGTAATGCCTTGTTTTCCATTGGTGTAATGGGTGTGTATTACACTGTTTGTAATGAATCTGTGTATAGTAAACCTTCTTTGTATGTTACACCCTCACAGACCCAGTGGATAATGAGGATATTATATAATGTACAAGGATTCCTAGCAAACAGTATAATACATAACAACAGTGGAACATGAGGGATTACTATAACTCTATACTCTTATCCACTTAGTGTATTGATATAACTTTCTCTTCCACAGCCAATATCGTTTCACATACACCCGAGCTACACCCCACAACATGGTCAACAACACGACACAGCCATTGTCAGGTTCAGCTCACCCACTGAATACTCCCTGCCAACTGTGTGTGTCATTGAGGAGGCCAGGATACCCAGCACTGGCAAACAAGTGGTGAGGGGAAAAACAATGATATGATAAAAAATATATATACAGTGGGAGTGCAAAAGAAGTCAAGTACAGTGGAGCTCATGATGTCCTGTCTACATTTTCCATTCTATCATACATATTTTTTAATCTATGTATGTTTTTGTGCACGCCACCTAATCTAGTACAGTAAAGTCCCACTTCTCGCCAACTTTCATCTCGCCACCTCTCCCCAAATCTCCCAAATCACAACTCTCGCCATCGAGTCCGGAATCTCGCCACCATTCGACCATTTGAATCGACCGTGATCGCTCTACCACCTATAGGTTCCCGCGAAAGTAGGGGGTAAAATGAGAAGATGTAAGAAGTTTGTTTGTTCATTTTATTTTATTGCATTTCAATCTACCACCATGACAATGTAGCGTTTCACAAAGGGGCCACACCTCAGTCACGTCACCTCACCTTACCTCACAGGGATAGGCGTAGGTCACACCATATATAAGCAGCCTGTAGGACCCACGTGTACAGTAGTAACACTAATTCACCAGCCGCCTCTGCGTGTGTTTGTCGGTTGTGTCGACCAACGTGTTTTTGTCTATCTTTTTCATATACAGCCATTATCTTGCAAATATAATGAGTAAATTTGTGAGTGAAATGTTTGATAGTGCTTACTTGGCGAGTCAAAGTTTTTATTGTATTTTTCCCCACAAGAATCTCTCGGTGATATTTTGGTCCATATGAGTGGCGAGATGTGAGACTTTACTGTACATAATTAATTCCAATGATAAGTAGCTATACGTACAGTACTGTATTTGGAAATATAAATAAAATCCTAACATATTTGTCACCACTTTCTTAATGTAGCATCTTGCTGTGTCTTCTTGATATTTTAAAACACTTTGCAACTTTGAACAGACTAAAATTAATAAACATAATGTAGCAAACTCCTCCCCGTGTAAATCAGGCATTACTTTCGTTGGTTGTTTTCACAGGTGTTTGGTCTCCAAGAAGGGTTCACAAACACCAAGGATGAGGAACCAGCATGGCGGGCTGCTGAGGCGTCCCGTGATGCCTCGTGTGTCAGTATTGGCACCAGAAACTCAGCAAGCTGTGGTACAAGTCTACGTGTCCGTCACTACCAGTTCTGTGCCTCACATCCTGGTGGGTTAAGGCGGTATTACTGTACTGTATTGGACATGCAGTAATTATATTTATGTACTGTATCATTCTGTAAATATCAGTGTAATTATTGGAATATTGTTTTGTAATGTACACCATTATCTTCCACTCAGGACTGTCCATGATCCAGGGGTCATCAGGCGGCCCCTTCCTGGTGGAGGTTGGTACAGGCTCAGAGGAGGTGTGGCAGGTGGTGGGTGTTCTGTCCCATTTCTCCAATGAGTCATCTTGTAACCAGGGACACTCGGTTTACAGTCACATCGCTGAGGACACCAGCTGGATAAGTGGCTGTGCCTTTGACGGTCTTTGTAACTAATTGAGGGAGAATTACTGGCTGTGTGTTTAATGGTCTTTGTAACTGAATGAAGAAGAATTTGTCACTGTATCTTTAATGGTCTTTGTAACTGATTGAAGAAGAATTTGTCGCTGTAACTTTGATGGTCTTTGTAACTAAATGTGTGTGTGTTTAATGGTCTTTGTAACTGATTGAAGAAGAATTTGTTGCTGTATCTTTAATGGTCTTTGTAACTGATTGATGGAGAATTACTGGCTGTGTGTGTGTTTAATGGTCTTTGTAACTGACTGAAGGAGAATTTGTCACTGTAACTTTAATGGTCTTTGTAACTGATTGAAGAAGAATAGGGAAGTAGGAGAGAAAAGAGAGTAAGGAAGCTAAAAAGGAGGAATGGAAATCGGGAGAAGAGGAGGATTTAGGGGGGAAGAAGAGAACGAAAGGAGAAAAGAAGATAGAGAAGGAGGAAAAGGGGAAAAGAAAGGGAAGGCAGTAGAATAAGAAGGAAGGAGAAATAGGGAGAGATAGAAAGATGGAAGTAATGGAATAAGAGATGGAGGAAAAGAGAGAAGAGGGGAGTCAAAGGGAGGAAGAGAAAGGCTGGATAGAGGAAGAAGTACAGTAGTAGGATGAAGAGAGTAAGTAATTAAAAGAAAGGAATAAAAGGACTAAATGAATGAAGGAAAAAGTAAGATAAAAGAGATGAGAAGAAGAGGTAAGTATGTGGAGCAGAAATGTACTAATTTAAACTTCTTGGCCTAACAACCTTCTATTTTATTGTATACTGTATTCCCATCACCTACAGACCCTTCAAGAAACCAGTAAATACATTTTAAGACCCAATCATGCAGTATTATTTCCTGAAAAATTTGCCGACATTGTAGAGTACAGGATAGATACCTACTGTATTACCTTGTCCTGTGCAGTACAGTAGAATAATGGAAATTAGTTTTTTATGGCATATTCTTTTAAGGACCCTGTGATCATGTATGGTTTCTGATTCCTCCTAACTATGCCACAAAACGAGCTCCTTCAATGTAGGTGATGCCAAGGCCGCTTGAAGACTGGCCTTGGGTGATGCTTCGTGGCAATGTTTGAAGGACTCTCTGAACTTCAATTTTCTGACCATATCACGGGGGCTCTTAATCATGTAAGCCAAAGAAAATAGTACAGTTGTGGCACATAGTCCTTGATCAGGGTGTAAGAGGAAGTCTGGTCAAGGATTATGTGCCACGACTGTACAGTATCAGTGTATGATATGCTGTAGATAAAAATATGTAAGTGTGATAACAATTAAGGACCGTAGTATTCAAGAATATTCGTGGCGTATACGATGGTGTGGTACCGGTACTATGGCAATATAGTAAAACAATAGATCCATCGTACCGGTACCATGCCATAGTATGCACCATGAATGTTCTTGCAAACACTCCAGAATATCCTGTTGCCTCCAAAAATTCGAATAAATTATTTCCTCCCAAAAATTCAAATCCTCCCAAAACTCAAATACAATCTGTTTCCTCCAAAAATTCCAAAATCCTCCAAAAACTCAGATATGACGAACTGTAGGTGTGTGTGTGAGTCTAGCAGATTTGGGTGAGGTATAATTGTGAATAGCGTTGTTATTAAAAATGGGAACTCGTTGAACATTCTCCAAAATCAGATGAACATAATTATCAAGCCATAAAGGATATTTAAAAATCCCGCTATTGTAAAACGAGGATATACGATAATAATATTTCGAATAATAAATAAAACTCCAGCATGCAATGAATAATCAGAAATTTATTTATACATTTGTCATATTTAGGAAATGATATAACTTGAGAAGAAAGGGAATGGGGGGCAGCAGTTCATAATTACTAAAAAAAAAAAAAATCTAACTAAAACAACAATCTTAGATAAAAATGTACGAAGTCTTTGTTATTGTTGTTATGTTGTCAGTGTTGCCAGGTGCAGGGATATTTCTTCTCTGTTTGGGGGAAGTCCACACAGGGGAATAATTATATAAAGAATGTTCAAGATTAAACAGAAAATTTCCTACCAGATAAATTACAGTACAGTACCAAAGAGACCGTCAATGTTCAAGAGTAAACAGAGAATTATTGAGGTAAAAAAAAAGGGAAATTGTAAAGGTGAAGCAAGGGAAATTTCGTCAAGCATATCTGGCATCACTGTGTGTTGTTGTTATTGTTGGACCCTCCTTCACTCAACACCACCAGTTAGTAGTAGTAGTAATTTTGGTGTTATTATGTCATTTATTTAGTAATTATTAAGTTTTTTTATTAATATTGTGGTGAGTAGTAGTGATGGAGAGGTGTTATTTGTTATTTATTAAGTATTTGTATTAATATTATGGTATGTAGTAGTGATGGGTGTTATGGTGGTGTTATTTTGAATTAGTTATTAAGTTTCCTGATTAATTTTACCGTATTACGTTTTCTGATTAATATTATGGCATGCAGTAGTAATTGGTGGGTAAATTATCTATTCTATTGCCGTTTTCTATTAAGATGTTTTGACCTTTAACCATTAATTTATAACATTCTAAGATACTTTTCTTCTATGGTATTTTCAAGATAGGGCATTTTGAAATTAGCCTGACCTGACCTAACCTATACCGCATCAGACTACCGTGACCTAACCTGGGCAAACTACCAGGAAATAACCGTGGTAAAGTACCAGGACCTGACCGGGGCAAAATACTGGGACCTAACTGGGTCTGGTAATACTGCTACAATACGGAAATAGTCTAGATAAATACCGATGGGTGTTATTTTGTTATTAAGTATTATGTTGACAGGACTGGCTTTGTTGACACTGACCGCTTTGTTGCCCTGAGCTGTAATGAGATGGAGTGGCTAAAAATCTCATAATGTTGTAGCCAGAAACTTTACAAACAAGAATAATACAGTACCTATTGTAATCGATAACCAAAATTACATAGGGTACCTTTGTTGGCTTTGCAAAGTCAGATAAATATTAGGCTAAAGAAATACCAGTAATATTCAAGTTTGGTGTGAATATCTTACAATACATCAACACCAAATATAATGATAATACACTTTACCCCCGATATTATGAACTAAGGGGGTGCGGGAATAGGGGGACAGGCTTGGGGGGGTTTAGGGGGGTGCGGGAGTAGGGGACAGGCTTTCTACCCCCCCTCCCTCCCCAAGCCTGTCCCCCTATTCCCGCACCCCCCAAGCCTGTCCCCTACTCCCTCACCCCCCTAAACCCCCCCAAGCCTGTCCCCCTATTCCCGCACCCCCCAAACCCCCCCCCCCCAAGCCTGTCCCCTACTCCCTCACCCCCTTAAAAACTGATTATTAAATTAATTTGTAATGTTCTGTCCTACTGATGCCGTCTTTTTTCCACCAACACGTCTTGATTTACTACCTGCCACACATCTTCACTATCCACCAAACATCTTCACTGTCCACCAACTTTATTACAGTACACATAAACCAATCTATACTATTCACATCTTCTCTACCCTACACACATCTTCACTATCCACCAAACATCTTCACGGTCCACTACCGTACACATCTTCACTATCCTCTACACATCTTCACTATCCACCAAACATCTTCATTATCCACCAACTTTACTACAGTACACATCAACCCATCTTTACTATTCACATCTTCCCTACCCTACACATCTTTTTTTACTATCCACTACACATCTCCACTACCACATGAACAAGTGGAATGATCTCACTGTGGAGCAGAAGGTTTTTATAAAGGAGAAATCAATGCAGTTAGTGGCAGAGGGAACACTGGATCTTCTCACTGAACACTTGTACATCAATATCTACTGCACATCTACATTACCACAATACATTTTCAAGACCACACACATCTTGTCGTGCAACTGATAATTCCAAATTAATGATTGAATATTACTGATAAATCTAGGTTAGCTACAAAAGGTTATAGTTATAAGGATTGGCGGCTGACTGCTGGATTCTAAAAGCAGAGGACTTGTACCAGCCTGTGTGCTGATCTATATACTGGTACTTGTTACACACAATAATGTCATTAGCTATATACTGTATATATGAGAAGATTCATAGATATGCGACACTTTTTTCAGGATGTTCATTTAAAACTAAATGTTGATAATATATAAATAACTGTATCTGCTGCACTTATGCATATAATATTATGATGAAAACATAAAGCAACTTGACAGAAACAGCATATTTTTTTTTTTACTGCTAAGTATTTTAAAATTATTAAAATGCAAGATTTGTGACCATGAACACAGAAAATGCAGCATTAATAGGACTAAGGATGCTTAACTTACCTGTGAAATGTTATGCCATCCCTTATTCTAGTGTTCCAATTCCTATTTTTGCACTCCTGGGCTGCACAACAAACCATTGTAAGGTATCCAAAATTATAATAGCCCTGCAGATGCTGTCAACTTTGCCACCTATATTGGTGGCTATCACTGGCCGCCTCCCTGGTGGAGAACCATATATTTGAAATGTTCTGTACTGTACAGTTGGCAAAAAAAGTATTGGAACCACACTTACATTGACATTAAATATCATTATCCATTGAGGAATTCCAATACTTTTTTTGCCGACTGTACTTTACGCATTTCCTTAGGCTACAAGCCCTGCCCTGTTTGGATAGGACTTAACATCAAAGGATATGGGGAAGAAAAAGGATAATAACACTGTATGTTAATTATTAGATAATGTACTTTTTTCTTGCAGATTTTGTGAGGCAGTGGGTTTAGGGAAGCCTGAACCATAAAAGGAGCAATAGAGAGAACTGTAGTGAGGGAGGATGGAGGTGGGAGGGCAGGAGGTGTTAGAGATGGCAGGGATGGTGGCTCAGGCGGTACACACCACACTTGACCCCTCTGTCCCACACAACACCAGACTCAGTTCCTACACCATGCTGGAAAAGGTGAAGGAAGATGTGCAGCAGGCAGTAGGATGTGGTTTTCATTTAGCCCACCAAGACAGAGAATCCATGGTACGCCACTTTGGACTTCAGCTCTTGGAACACGTCATTAAGTACAAGTGGAATGATCTCACTGTGGAGCAGAAGGTTTTTATAAAGGAGAAATCAATGCAGTTAGTGGCAGAGGGAACACTGGATCTTCTCACTGAACACTTGTACATTAAGGACAAGGTTTCACGGCTGGTGGTAGAGATGATGAAGCGAGAGTGGCCCCAGCAATGGCCAGGACTTCTAGAAGAACTACACCAGCTCTCCAAACGTGGCCCCACACAGACTGAACTGGTCCTTCTTGTCTTCCTACGCATTGCTGAGGATGTGGCAACATTGCAAAACCTGGAGTCAAGTCAGCGTCGACGTGACCTGTATCAGGCCATGACCCTCAACATGGATAGTATGTTTGGGTTTTTCCTGAGTCTGTTGGAAGATCACTACATCCATTACCAGGACCGCAATTCCCACCAGGACACTGAGGCAGCTGCACACCATTGTCGTGTGATGCAGGTGGTGTTGATGACACTGGCAGTGTATGTTGAGTGGGTGTCAGTCCAGTACATCTTTTCTCAAGATGGCAAGCTTCTCCAGTCCTTGTGTTTCCTCCTCAGCCAGGATGCTCTCAAGATGGAGGCTGCAGAGTGCCTTTTGCAGATTGTGAGCCGGAAGGGGAAAGTAGAGGACCGACGACCACTACTGCTTCTGTTTGCTGATGCCCCAATGTCTGCTGTGTTTAATGCTGCTTCCAGTCAGTCCACTTCTACACTAATCAGTGAACACAACTACAGGTTCCTCAAGACTCTTACACAGGTTAGATATTACATCATTTCAACTTTCTTACTGGCACTCTACAGTATATCCAAGGGATATCTTTAATCTGTTGCTTATTAAATACTTGTACAGTAATTCTTTCTGTATTAAGAAAAGATAATGTTGAATACTTCATGTGTGAAGAGTTACTTCTCTGTATACATCATCTTTAACCTTGTAGCCTGCAGAACCAACTTTTGCATTATTTCCTTTAACATTTGTTCTTCTTGTAGAAGAGAATAGGGAAGTTTGTTAGGTATAGTTCTTTATAAAAGTACATCTTTGTATCCTTTGTTTAACACTATTTTAAGCCTCAGACAGTATCACTCACTAGGGTTTGGGCAGATAAGAGGTTTCCTACTGATGGATAAAACTGAACCACTGGCAGCTGACAAAACTAGCACAATGTTGGTCTACAAATCTGATTGGCTGGGCAAAGTTGAAAAAGTTAAAAATTAATAGAATACAAGGAAAGTAAATAATAATAATAATGGATTATTAGAATTAACATCAGTAAGGCCTATATGTTGTGGAAATTAACTGCAACATCACGCCACTTTCCCCTTTAGCTTCACCACTGACATATACAGTAATAAACTCAAAAGTTTATTTGTCTTGAAAAAATTTTGCTATTTCTCAATTAATCTGTACTAAAAAGGTAAAAGTTAAAGCAGAATCCAAAGGGCTATCTAGGAGGCATTGATATTTTATATATGAAAACTGTCCTTTTTATCCAGGTGTTAACCTGCCTTGGGTCACAACTATGCACACTTTGGGGGAAGGAAGCTGATGTAACAGAACCACCAAATTTCCACACCTACCTGGATGCAATGTTGGCGTTCACCCGACACCCAAGCCTTCAAATGTACAGCTATACCAGTGCACTCTGGGGACAACTCCTACGACATGAACACGCTTCACAAAGCCCAACGTTACAGAACATATTGCCATCGTGGATAATGATTGTTTCAAGGAAGGTATGTATAAACTGGGACTAATATAATTAATGTGGTAAAGAGTTGGCATAGAGAAGTGGCATCCTCATTGCCCACCATTCTTGCAGTCAGCCTTGTATCTCCTATGATACAGGGGGGGAAGTGAGGGTTGGGGGACCCCGCTTTCTAACAATGACCACACCAAAGGTTCAAATAGCCTATGAGTTGGACCCCTTGCCTGTAAGGGGTCCTGCACTTGCTCTAGAACCTCCCCACCCCTTGACAAAAGGGAAATGGGATATTGATGATGATGGTAAAGAGATAACCCACAGTGGTAGAAAGTTTTGGTGACAAGTGCTGCCCTTTTCAATAAAGATATTATATGCTCTGTGTCTGTATCTCCACAAAAGAAGTAAAAACAAACAGTTGTGAATCTTTTGAACAGAAGAACAAAAAGTTTCAAATAGAATAGGATCAGACATATTGTGATCATAATTTGATTTTTTAAGATTATTTGAAAGGAATTTACAGTAGCAGACATATTGTACTTTTCTCCTGAGTCATTAGTTATTATTGGTATTATACTGTACCTGTAGTTTTGTTTGCAATATGAAACACAAGAGTGAACATTTTTTGTTTGCATATCTGCAGGTTATGAAGCATGGTTACCCCTCCAAGAATGACTCTGAGAGCTGCCAGTACTCCCGCCTTGACTTTGACTGTGATGAGGAATATTCACAGGTCTTTTACAAGGTGATACAAACATATCCTATCCTATCTCATTGTAGTCTTTAAGGGACCCTGTGATGTAGTCAGAAAATTGGAGGTTAGTGAGTCCTTCGAACATTGCCACAAAACACCACCTACAGTATATGAAATGAGCATGTTTTGTAGCATAGCCAGGAGGAATCAGTGGCCACCAAGTACTCGATCACAGAGTCCTTAACATTCACCTGTGAAGTGTATTATTTTGTTGGTTGTGGATGGTCTTGTGTTTTGATTAACCGTATACTGTATAAAATAAGTTGGTATTGTGGAGCACTACATCATTTGGCTGGTTTGCCAGGGAACTTGTATCATTGTGAGAAGGGAAAGCTTTTCACTTTATGGAAGGTACTGTATTATTAATTTTGTTTATATTACTATTTCATCATCATATTTTTGTAGTGAAATGATAGTTTCCTATGCCACTATAAAGGAACTTAAGATTCAGATATTTAGATGGCTTCCACTTACATTTATATTCAGACAAATTTTTCCGTACAATGTGAGGCAAAAGACCGAAGGTATAATGTACAGTACAGTACATTACCTTGAATGTGAATTGTTGTTCGTAATAGTTAGGGAAATGGAGTTTGGGGTTTGTTGTTGATGATGACACCTTCCTTACCCAATGTAGGTACGTGCTGAGAGTCTGGAGAACGTTAAGGTGGCTTCACTTCTTGTTCCGGAGACCATGTACAAATTTGTGGACGACTGGTTGACCACACACGTACAGAAAGCCATAAATGAGAGTTCCACCGTGGACAAACCTCTGTGTAACCTTTTTTCACCGGCGTATCTTGAGTGGGACGCCCTCTCTCAGGTGAGTTTGCTTGTTCGTGATCAAAGTTGTATTATATTGTGCACTTAACACCCAGTACTTGTTTCAAGGGAAAATTCTTTGGTTGCTGAATTGGAAGGTCTCTTGATTCCTCCAAACTATGCCACAAAACATATCCCTCATGAAAACAACAGTAAGGTCGTCTGTTTCCTGGCATAGTTTGGTGGACTCACAGACCTTCCAACTCACCAATAAAAGAATCTCCCCCTTATGTTGACTGTATGATTCTGTCAGGTTGTGGAAGGCGTGGTGAGACGTGTAATGCAGAGCAACAGCCAACCCACGGCAGAGAGCGGCCTGCGTCTCCTCCAGCTATGCCTTTCCTACCAGGCCACCGACCCCCTCATCCTCTCTACCCTCCTCTCTTGTATATCCGGGCTCTTCATCTTCATCCGGCTAGTCCCAAGCATACTCCCAGATGTGTTGAATAAGATCTTCTCGGCACTAACCTTCTCACTGCCCGGACAGATGAAAGACTCACGCAGCAGGGCAGTGAAAAACGTTCGGAGACACGGTTGCTCGTTAATGGTTAAAATTGCAAAAGGCTATCCAGATATTCTCCTACAAGCATTTGATTTTATTAATGATGTGGTGGACCGACTGAGCCACAACCCACAGGAACTCTCACAGATGGAAAAATTAACCCTCCAGGAATCATTGTTAACCATCAACAACCATTTTTGTAATTTTGACAAACAAAGTGCATTCATTAGCAAAATCCTGAACCCTGTATCAGCCATTTGGTTGGATATGAAGCAGCCATTCAGTTCACCACAGGATTTTATGTCGTTTGTGGGACTAGACAAAGCTCCAGTTGAACCAAGTGAAAATGATGTAAATGGACAAAATCGAGCACAACTGGTATACTGTGTTAACCTTACTCTAGCAGTCATTAAACGCTGTGAATATCCAAAAGATGCAGAAAAAGCTGAGAAGGGTGGTTTTGTACTTGACCGCTTGGATAATGGTGGCACCGTTTATCGCAACCCAGCAATGCCACACATCACACCACTTCTACACCAGTTGTTCTGTCTTGTGCGTCTGAATAATTCCCTCTGGCATCCTAGTGCTCTGGCCAATGTGGCTCCTGGTTATGTCAAGGCTCACAGTCTCCCTGAAGTTGAAAAGAATAATATATTGGGTGTGACAAATATTCATGCAGTTGACGTCTGTGTTGACACTCCCAAGGTAAGGTGCTTCTGTTATTTGGGTGCAATAACTTATAATAGATAGTTATTGCTAGTTACATGCTTATGAAAGTAACATACATTTTAGAGATTTAATTTCTTTGCTATCTTGACTTTAGCTATTATTACCTACATCACTATATTCTGTTACTGATGTGTTCTTTACAGGTAAATACAGAACAGAAGGTAGGTGTATCTGATATCTTTTTGGTAGTCTTTAGTAATACAGATTTCAATTTTGTAAACATGTTTCCTTTTTCTCTATATAATTGTGTATTTGTTTCTTTGTTTACCTAATTGTTGTGAGATTTAAATGTGTGACTACAGGTTTTAAATTTAAACTTTTGAACTAAAGTACTGTAATTCAATTAGAATCATCTGTTCATATTGGTTTCTAAAGTTATATATTTTTTTTTGCATACTGACTTTTTCTGACTATTACAGTGAATAGATAATTAATGTAAACATTTTGTGGTGACAGGTTCAGAACCCTCTTGAGAGGATGCAGAACTTCCTGTCCATGATGCATGACAGCCTAAACCACATTCTGGGTAATGCAGGTCCTTCCCTGGGACCACAGTTCTACCAGACACCAAACCTGCCTCAGTATATAGTACACTCCTCTCTGTCTGGCCTTCACTTCCTTCCTGACTACCGGTTACGACCCATCATCCGTGTGTTCCTCAAGCCATTTGTGCAGTGGTGTCCGCCCCAATGTTATCAGTCTATTATACTGCCAATTCTCCACCACTTATGTCCATACAGTAAGTATAATTTAATCTTGCTTTAGTGCAGCTAGGAAGCAATTTTACCTTTAAAACTGGCCAATGAGGTTGGAGAGAGGTGCTGAAAAGAGAAAGGTGTGTATGTTAACAAAACCAGCCAGGCCTAGAACACACTGTTTCTCATCCATGTGAACCAACAGAATGGCTGACTGAAGCCACATCCATATCTCCTAACCAGTTTACAGAGTAAAAACTATTGAAATTCATAATAGGTGTGTTGTGAGTAAATCTCTTTCCCTGGGTACACATATTAAAAAATATCAACTTTATAAAATCCTTTTTTAGACACAAGTTAACTCTCCCCATTCCCACAGTGGTAGAAAGGCTGAATGAAAGATGGTGTCATCTGAAAGCATTGATGGAAAGCAGTCAGTATGAAGAAGAGAACACAGATACCCAGGAGATGTTCGATGATCTCCTTATACGCATGTTAACCCGGGAGTATTTTGATGTGAGTATCCTGAGTTTTAAAGAGGATTGTATAATGGTAACTTTGTGGATTGTTTGGATGTACGAAGTGTTACAAAGACACACATGAAAGGGTGAGTGAGAGAGAAGTATGGAGTAGGAGATGAAAGTGTGATGTAGGAGGCCAATGATGAACTTACAGATTGGAATAGTGTGAAGCTTGTGAGAGTTTATACACCTACACCATCAATGATTCGAACACTGGCTACTAACCACAATAACAAAGCTTACAGAAACTGGAAAATAAAGGTGCAGTTGAAATACTCCCAAACTAATCTAATTTTTTTGGTAATGGTTGTCCCACTATTTTAAGGATACTGATGTTTTGGCCAGCCTACATACAGTATGTTGCTATCCTACTTCTGTACATATTTTACTGATTGATCCTCCTCTCTCCACAGCTCCTGAAAGCTATATTAGTGGGCGGTCCAAAGCAGGATGTTACCAGCGGTGGAGGAATGGGAGTGGACGATGGGGAAATGGAGGTAGTGATGGCAGGTGGTGGTGGTGGTGGTGGTGGTGGTGTGGGAATGGCAGATAACTTATCTGAATTGGGCCAAACAGTTCTGGCATGTGATTCTATATGTCAGTCGGTCATGACAACTTTGCTTAAGTGAGTATACTTTCTCAGATGAGTGAATTTATTAGAAGTAGTTTTCCTTTTTTGTTTTTTCTTAGTAAAGTTCATCATTTTTCTCATACAGTAGTTGAAATGACTCCCAACAGTAAAGGAAAGAAAACTAAAGACTACTGGCACTCATATTCAGTGTGTTGGATTGAATTTCATCATCCATAGTGCCTCACAGAGATGCTAGTGGTTTACCCTATCCACATCACAGGTCTTTGTTCCCAAACACTATTAAACACCCATAAATAACATCTTCCTATTAGGTACAAACACACACACATGCCAAAGCAAATTGAACTCTTGTTTTAAGAGTGTATTTTGTTCCTGAAGTGATTGATTCATAGAATTATTGTGTAAAACAAACATTGGTTTAATGGTTAGTCATTTCTCAGGCATCAAATAACTATAGTGACTTGAAAGCAATGCAATTTGTAACCCATTGATGGAGCTATGAAAAAATTATGAAATATGTAGAAAGACAGATATTTAAACTTTGTAAGGAATGACATGTAACTGAATTATTTTATTGATTACTTTTGCAGAGCTCTTGGGTGGCAGGACACATCAGCATGCCTTAAAGCAACCTACTTGCTGCACTTTATGTTGAAGTGGTTGTCCCAGCATAGCCAACTGCTGAGTGCTGAGGCAGTTGGTCAAGTTCTCATGTCAGTGTTTCAGGGATTACACACACATGGCCAGCATGATGCCAATCAGAGCACTTTACTAACTCTTGGACTCTCTACTTATGAACTCTTTATCCCAGCATTCCCAAATTTAAGACAAGTGAGTATGGAACACATATATTTTAAGTTATTAGTGATGTCATTCAGTCACCAACCTTTCATTTTGCTGCTGGTTCTCCCTAGTGTCACTGTTTGCCATTTTAGGTTTCAAAAGTACACTTAAGTTTTATCTTTTTTCATACAAAAATAGAAGAAGTGAAAACAAAAGACAAAACTAACATAAACATACATGTCATTCATCTGTGAAACAATTGTGACAGTTGTACAGGTATTGGAATGCTGTATAATGAAACCATGTTGGAAAGTACAGTATTCTGAAGAAGTGAATTACAAAAATAAGTATGTTTTTGGTTTTAAAGTGTTTTGGAATGTAAAGAGTTTTGCAGTGTGAAGGAGTGTAGTTATGCTAGGGGCATCAAATGATGCCATACAGTAATGCTCCATAGAAAGGCATGATGCAACCTCAGCTGAATAACAGCAATGAAAAAAAATGATAAAAAAAATGCAATATTTTACTTAGTGTAACATGAATACCCTCCAGTTGCTGCTTGGGCTGCCAGGTGTGAAGGAAGAAGATGTGGCCAAGTTAGAGGAGAAGATCCAACAGAGTACTCAAAACAACCCAACTGGCAAGACTTCCAAACATGATAAAGCCAAGAAGGATATATTTAGAAAGATTGTTTCAGAGGTAAGGATAATATACAGTATTGTTCTTTATCATATATTATTGATGTATAGAATTACACCCATGCACATTCAAACAGGAAAATCTGAAGCAACGGAGTCTTATACTATATATACTATCTTCCACAACAAAGTTATCTTAGTTTCACCAGCATAAACCAGTGAGGGGAAAATTTGGGTAAGTGAAGCGACTTTGCTGTGGAAGATAATACATATTTCCTTTCACTATACAAATCATGGAAGAGTAAGTGAATGTGTGTAGATGAGAGAGTAACTACTGTAATTTCAAAGAGTGAGATGACACATTCTTTGGTACTTGAGAGTGGCCATCTTAAATTGATAGTATCTACTGGTTTTTTTATTCTTCCAAATATTCTGTGCCTCTTCTCAATTTTTTCTTTCTTTTATTGGGCTGAAAGGGAAAGAACATCGTTTCTAAATACAGTATTTTCAAATTATGTGGGCACAAGGTATATTACATGCAATTGACCTGTAAAGTCAGTAGGCCATATGAAAAAATATTGGAAAATTAAATCACTATATAGGTTCATTCAGTATTTATGCCTTTTAATAACATATTTTGTGTATCAGTTTCAAGATGTATTTTAGGGATGAGTGGGACCAAACCCCTGAATTTTCTGCTTTCTTGTGATTAAAATGCTTCAATAACCATATACTGTACATCTTGAACATTTAATAATATTACTCTGTATATCTATCCCTCAAGATTGTGGGTAAGAATGTGGGCCAGGCATTCAAGAAGGAAGTACACATGACCAACTTACCTCCTATGTTCAAGAATCCCCGTCCAAAACAGCCCCGTGTTGATGACACAGATACAGACATTGGCCTCTGTTCACTCTTTGGACCCGAGGGAGATGCAAATGGTCACCAAGGTATTCTGACTGGATCACACTAGTTCTTTCACTTCAAATTACCATAATGACAACCATGATTAAATTGAGCAAGGTGTCCTAAACTGGAATCATCAGAGTTTCAATGTTGGAGTCAACAGAGGTTGTGTAGTTATTTGATTCATTGTACTGTACTGTAGTATGTATTTGTAATATTTAGGCTGTAGAAATTGGTTATAATTGACATTGATTGCACTGCATTATCCCCTCTATGTAATTTATTTCATGTTTTTAAATTAATATAAATTTTACAGAAATGGGTGGCCACAGAAATTTTGCAGTTCAAAATCTCAAATGCCAAAGATAATCAATTTCTGTCCTTTGATAGCCAGATCAGTTAATGATAGCATTAGCTGATTACCTGTACTTGTTTAAGCAACTTCATTTTCTCAACTTTGGTCCATTAAAAACATAAACCTGTTACTGATAAACAAGTTTTCTGATTCAAACTGTCCAGATGCAAAAAGTTATTTGATATAGAATGTAACTGCATATACCAAAATCATTACAAACTGTTTAACTGTACTATTGAAGTAAATGATTGTTTCTTGTACTGCAATGTCCTTACTATGTAACTGGAAAGAAAAGTTTTAATGAAGAATGCCATAACTTAATACATGTGAGTAGCAATTTGTACTTGAACTCCCTGTACATAACAAATTCTTCCTTGAGACCTAAACTTAGGTTATAAGTAATGATATGTTTTGCTATTATTATTAACATAAATCTACCTCCCAAACTTGTGACAATTCTGCTAATGAGTATGGAACAACCTGCAGTAGTGCTGAAGGATAAATAAATATCAATATGTATAAATTAACTTCAAAAGGTGGTAGACTCCCCCAACACATAATGAATTTTCTACTGTGCTGAGCTGGAGAAACTGTAATGGACATGTGGTAGAGGTGTAGGAGATGTGTGAGAATGGACCTGGAATTGTTGGGGGTTGAAGAGAGTGTTGGAAAGAGTAGAAAAGATTACACAAGTTTATAACCCTGTGAATGAGGGCCACAGAGGTAAGATAGAAAATTATAATGATTGTTCTAGGCCAGTAGTAACCTTGGTATAGGGGTTAATGCATAGGCCTCACTTCTGCAAATTTGGGTTCAATCACTAGATATTTGTTTGTAATTTAGTGTGCATCTATCAGAGCTTAATATAAATTGCGGAGTTTGAATGATTATTATTATTGGCTGAAATAATCTGTCAAACTGTATAAAACTTAATACTTTAAATTTATATCTTTTTAATTGACAAAATTAGATTGACAACTTATTGACTCATTTGATTTTATTCAAACTTACTGTTCATTGAAAATAATCTGCAAAAAAAGTTGTGCACATTTTATACTCTAATACTATCATTTTAAAGAATCTTGTATTGTACTTAGATTGTATTTTTATGTTGAGCATTCCTTCTGTATGGAAATACCGTACCAAGAGGGTCTTCCAGGCCTATGGCGGTCTTCTTTTATCTTCAATCAATCTCTATGGAAAATGGTTGGAAAACATATGCTACTTCTTGCTATGCTGACTGTGATAAAAATCATTTTCAACCATCTAAGGCTGTGCTCCATAAACTGCCATGTATTTCATAAGAAAGTTTGAAGGGTTTGGTGTTTATAAGCATACATGAATGGAAAAAAGAAATGGGTAGTGCAGTAATGGGAATTCTTTAAAAGAACTGTTTTCTAACAGTAATGATATAAATTTTATGCAATAGGATATGCTGTAATGAAAAAGGCAGCTGGAGCTATTTGTTCACATTTGAAAAAATGAATGATCATTTTCATAACTAATACTGTGGTAAAAACATCATTCACTAGATATTTGCTTGTTCCTATATTGTGAATATTTCAAGCAAAAACCTTTATCTTTAGGTCTAATCCTATTACAGTATATATGTGAGATCTGGTTTAATTGTGATAAACTGCATATTGAAGTTGCAGGTATTTCTCCTTAACCCTCCTACAAGGATGATCACCAAATACAGTACCAGGGATTTTGATTACTACAAGTTACTCCTAAGGACTGATAAAATAGAATACTTTGTTGTGATTACAGATCTGTGTAAAGCACCAAACCATTAATCCTACACTGCACCTGTACAGGAAGGTTAAATGCTCTGTAACACAGTATGTTTTCCTCTGACTAGTGTTGAATGTGATATTTAGAACAGTACAAAAGTGATAAGCACAGGTGTCATGATAGGCTTATGTCATTGTGATACTCATAAACTATTAAGAAAATTCTGGACAAAAAATGTAATGCTAAGAATTCATGAAGCTCAAATATCAAATAACTGACAGTAAAGTGAATTGTAATAGATTATGTGAAACGCTGTTTTCTCACATTAAACTTGCATACAGTATTTCACTTTATTTACATTCATCCTAACATGGGGAATTAGAGATACCAATGAGGAAATTATATAGAGATTCTTCAAGAGTAAATGGGAAAATGTCTACCGGACGAAATATCAAGATGATGGTAAGTGTCCGTTTATCTTCAAGAATAATCATGGAATTTTTGAGGTAAAAAGGGAAATTTTAATGTTGAAGTTGAGGTAAAAAGGAAAATTCTGATGTTAAAGTTGAGGCAGAAAGGGAAATTCTGATGTTGAAGTTGAGATAAAAAGGGAAATTCTGATGTTAAAGTTGAGGCAAAAAGGGAAATTCTGATGTTGAAGTTGAGATAAAAAGGAAAATTCTGATGTTGAAGTTGGGGAAATTTTGTCAAGCAAAGCAGTGGACCTGTTGAAGATAGTGAAATTTCGTCAAGCAGTGCAAGCAGAGACCTGGCAACACTGCAGTCCAACAACAACAACAACACCAGTACCAACCCAGACGTCATGATGGCAGGAACGATGACCAGAGTTCCTCGTAATTTGGGCCGCCTTGTGCCCCAAAATACATGCTTGTTTTTATGTGACATGCAGGAAAAGTTCAGGAGCAGCATTCAGTACTTCCCTCAGATAGTGGAAGTATCTAATAGATTACTGAGGGCCTTTAAAATACTAGACTTACCCATAGTGTGTACCGAGCAGTATCCCAAAGGTAATTATAATATTATGCCTAAGTTACGTTTTTTTTATTTATTTTTTATTAATTCTCGTTTTTTACTGTCATACTTTACCCATACTTTCTTTGGTTCTTTTTTTCTGTGTGAGTTTATTTATTAAGTAGTGTGTACCGAGAATTATCCCAAAGGTTAATATATTATGTCTAAGTTACGTTTATTTTTATTATTTTTTTATTAATTCTCGTGTATTGTCATACTTTTTTTCTGTGTGAGTTTAAGTACTGTAGTGTGTGTGTGTGTGTTACTGTATATATTTAATTCCTAGTGACGTTGTGTGTGTGTGTGTTACTGTATATATTTAATTCCTGACGTTCTGTGTGTGTGTTACTGTTGCTAGCAGACTGATAGTAGTAGTAACCCAATACCAGTTCAAAGAATAATCACTTTATCTCTCTTTAACCTTGATAATCTCCGGTTTCTCAACAAGTGATAGTGGTACACAGAAGAACCTCAATTAATATATATATATATATATATATATATATATATATATATATATATATATATATATATATATATATATATATATACTGTACAATGAATAGATACTTGTTTACTTGTTTGGAAGATATTGTATCCACCATTACTTCATCTTACACTCAGTCACTTATTAAAGACCCCTGTCACATATTTTTTTTTTCCTTTTTTTTTTTAAACTTTACTATCAGAAGACATGCAATCCTAGTTAACCAATAAATTTCTCTAGTGTATATTTTTTTTACTTTTTTTGGTAGTACTAGTCCCAGTTGTCACTCTCACTCTATATATAAAACATAGACTTTGTAAATATTAACTATTTAATGTGTTATTTACTTATTTTATCCTTCAATCCTGCCTCTTTGTTGGGGGGGGGGGGTCAAACATGATCAAAATGCACTGGTGCACATCATAAAAATAACAGCAATGATAAATGCTATTTAAGGGGATAGTGCAATGTGGGTAAACCTGGAGCAATGGGTTTCTCCAAACTATTCCAAGCAACAGGCCACAATTCTTTATGCTGGTTCTGTTTCATGTTATACTTTTGAGCAATCAAGGCGGCTCTAATGTATAAAAAGTATGCTGTCCTCTGAGGGTGATATTACCAAGGACCAATGAGACTGCAAACATGACCTCACCTAACTTTGCCTAATCAGAACTTTGGCAGAACTATCAGGGACTAAACCCTATTATTCAGTGAAGTACTTTATAATTTAATTAATAATAATCCCTTGGGGTTTTGTGGAAAATATATATACAAGTTGGTTTGGATGACATACTGTAGTTAATGGCATTTTAGATTAGAGACAGAACCTTAAAATTGACAATACCATACAGTGTTGGTCATAGTTAAAGGAAATATTGATGATAACCACCACTCAAGGCATATTACTATACAATAAACACTCTTTTTAACGGACCCTGTGATGTAGTCCGAAAATTGGAGGTTAGAGAGTCCTTCTAATATTGCCACAAAACACCACCTATATTGAAGGTGCTTGTTTCATGTCATAGTCAGGAGGAATCAGCCACTAAATCTCATACATTATCACAGGGTCCTTAAATATATGTACCGGGTATGTTGTCACGGGTAATGTTATATAATTATGGTCTGTATATTTTATTTTGTACAGTACCGGTACAGTGATTGTGATGCATTGTTATGTTTACAGGTCTGGGAAACACAGTACCAGAACTAGGAGTTGCAGAGAATAATGTTCCTGTCTTTGATAAAACCAAGTTCACCATGTGTCTTCCACCCATCCAAGAAATCATTAAGGACAAAGAGGTATGGTATAGTAAATAGTGGTATACTGGCATGAATTGTTATGGATAAAGCTCTCTCAATTGCTGTATTATTGAAGCATATTTGTAATGACTTTCAACCATTATACAGTGATCTGATAGACAGCTTTGGCATTAGTGTAGAGCCGAAGCAGGTGTGGTTCTTGAACATTATCTCTATTGATTTCTTTTTAATGGGACGGTATTATATTCGGCAGCATATGACCTCGTTGTAGCGCTGCCAGTTAATTTTAATATTAATGAATGAATTAATCAAGACTATTCTTTTCACTTTCCAGATCAAGTCAGTGATGCTGTGTGCTAAGTATTATATTCCTCAACATGACCTCAGTGTTGTGCTGCCAGATACAATATAAAATTAATCAATCAATCATGTCTATTCCTTTCACTTCCAGATCAAGGCAGTGGTGCTGTGTGGCATTGAGTCCCATGTGTGTGTTCAGCTGACTTGCCTGGACCTTCTGGAGAGCGGCTTGGATGTTCATGTAGTGGTGGATGCTTGTTCATCACGCTCCATGGTGGACAGGTCAGTTTAATGCCAGAATCATTTGTGTTTAGTGACCTAGTTGTTACCCTATGTCCTAGTTGTTACCTTATGTCCTGAGTATGAGAAACTAATTTAAACTGTATCTAGCCAACTTAGATTTGTGTATAGCCTATATTATGTGATGTGTATTTCTGTATTTCATCATGTACTGGTATAGACATAGTTTATGTATGTGTCATTTCTTGTTTTCATAATCACAAGAAGCTACAGTATCACCTTCCTTTTACCACATTTTTAGGGTTTCACCATGGTCTTATGTTTATAAATGATTGCTGGTGAAAATGTTGAGAGATGGCTGTGTGGAGGGTGACCCATGTCCATTTTATATGATTTGTTGATTTCAGGTGCTATCTTTGACTGTGACTCCCACAGCTTCACTCATACTCTGGCATTACTTTAAACCTTTTGTTTGACCATACCGGTACATTATTGGCAAGTTGACAAAATAGTTGGTCAGCTGTTCTGGGATCACACCATATTCTTCATCCTCTTGGGGGCAAAAGCAAATTCTTGTCAAGGATTCTGGAAGTCGTTCTTTTCTTATGTATATATATTTAGTGTTTATACCTTGCTATCAAATTTAGTTAACCTAGTCACTCTAAAAATAAGTAAATAGCTAACTTGATTGATAAGTAGGTATAACAAATGATAGATACAAAATGTGTCACAAATGATAGATACAAAATGTGTCAGGGAGGTCCGTAGAATGAATGGGTAAACGATTTCTAAAATCACAAACACCCTTGGTGCAATTTATGTGTCCACACTTCAGGATGTATTCATTTGAGCGGATGCGTGACAGTGGAGCGTTCCTCACCACCAGCGAGTCAGTTATCCTTGGCCTGGCTGGTGGCTCCTCGCATCCATCCTTCAAGCAGCTTCAAAAGGTTATCTGGGAGTCTGCTCCTGATACAGGACTCCTTCCTGCCCGTCAGACTCCTCTCCTGAAGGCCATTGCTGACCAGGGCAAGGAAGCTAAACTCTAGTCCAAGTGAACTGTAACCTTATGTTTTTAGGTAACACTGTGGTATTTGTATTAAAAATTTTAGCAGTCAATAAGTTTGAACTTATAGAATATTCTTTACAGACCTCTCTGTAATGCATCAGTATGTTTAACATAGTGTATATATTGCAGAGTAACCATCATAATGATCACAGTCAGTCTGTCCATAAAAACACTTAGTGTACTGCACCTTTAACATTGACTAACATGACCTGGAAAATTGTATAGTACAAATAAATTTATTTTCAAAGTTGAATTACATTACTTTTTTGTTGTTCAATTTCTTTTCTTCTAATGTTAATTAAACAATCATTGGATATTCAGATATCCCAATTATTATTTTTCTCTATTAGATATACTGTGTACCACACTACACCTATTAGTTAATGTTATGTTGTGTCCTTGTGGTTTGCATTAACATTATTTTATCAGACATTTGGGCTATTATTTAGTGCCTTGGTAATTACACTACTGTAGGAGGAGTGTAGTAGTTCATCTCATCCTCTTGTCACCATCAGTTTGTATTAAAAAACACATCAGTAGGAGTTATTGTTGTCTCCTTTATTGTGAGAAGGAAGAGATTTCACCATCTAGGTTACTGAAATTTCACTTCATAATTATTAAGGGTATAGAAAACTAGTAACACATTAGCTTTATTTAATAAAATATATTGTATAAATAATATAACACTTCAACAAGTAGAGAATCAAGTAGGTGTAGAAGGTGCTTTCTGTAATTTTATAACGAATAAATGTACTGCAATGCTAAAATTATCTACCACTTTAATTATGTTATGATAAACTGTCTTTTAGGTCCACTTGCAAAGACATTGGAATGGGAATTCATATATTATTATTAAAATAAATGCATAAGTAAAATAAATATATTATAATTACAGTACATCAAAATATGAAATGTATTGTATACCAGTAAATCCTGTCAGTTTACAATATACTGGTATGCAGTTTAGTTCTATACTTTAGTTTTATACCTTTTCTGAATTTGGAAAACAATCCTGTTAAATTGTGCATTATATGATGTGACTGAGGCTTGGTGGTGTATGCTAGGTCTCATGATATATCCTGATGAGTTGTGTGGTGGAGGCAGGGTAGCCTGTGACTGGACATTTGCCCTCACGTCTCACATATGGCAAGATGCATCCATAACAGAACACATACCTATAGGGTGAGTGTCAAGGCCACAGAACATTAGTTAATTCTCTCTCTTACAAAATCAAATAGGAGATTAAGGTATATGAATTTTGTACAGTAATAGAAAATTTTACAAAACAATAAGAAAACACTTGCTTCTTCACACTTACCCCGACACTGAAAGAACAGTATCATATTTCCTGATCTTGAAACAGATGGGACAGTCAGTGTTGTTGAGGCCACACACCTTCTGTATCCCAACACTCTGTAATATTTACTCATTATCAATTCAGTCAGCATTGCAGGTACAAGTACACCAGCTATATACTGTATGGTCAATTTATGTCCTGTGATTGTTAGGGTATTGCTACCACTTGGAAGGAGTTGACTTGACCTTCCATCCCTAAAGTGACCAGGCCAAAGAAATTTTTTTCTTGTTTAAATCATGCCTTTTATAAATAACCGACAGATCCTGAATTGCCCATTAATTCTGTAGTTGCATCCCTAATACACTGGCCAGATTAGAAAGTAGGTTTTTACTAACCTGTGGTGGTGGTGGAATAGGCTGAGCATTGAAGGTGGTGGGAGTGTTTCCACTGGAGTAAAACCAATCAAGGAACTGCAAGAAGAATGCTCCTACCTCTAGTGAGTTCATTAATGAGGATCCCACACATTCTACTGCCCATCGCCCCAGTTCCCACCCACTCCTGGAAATAAAATAAGATAATTGAAAACTCTCTTCAAACTCACAAATTTTTCTGCTTCCTCCCACAAGTTTTTCATGTATCCATGATTTGAACGATATGTCAAAAATATTAATATTTCTTCACTGCTATCAAGATATCCTACTGTAACTCATTTCCCAGTTACGGTATTCAACCAATAGCCTTAAGAGCATTACCTGACATTCCTGAAAGCCAGCATCATTTCTGTACGAGCATCAATCACCTCATAATCACTGTGATCTAATGTTGCCAGTTGTACTCCACTCAGTGGTAGGAGTGGACTGTGGAACCTGGACTTCCCTACTGCATACCTGACCAAGAGAGATGGGTTTATTTATGGTGAGTTACAAGACTACAGTATTTGCTTTAGTATCATTTCTTCTATCCTAATAGATAAGAGCAGGATTTAATTATTGTACCGGAAAAAAGTTATACAGTATTAGGAAGCAATGACTGAAACACCCAAATACAGTACTGTACTACAGTATATGTTATTGATATACTGTAAGAAAATATTAAACACCACGGGAATGAATTACTGGAACATAAAATGAGATAATACTGTACAACACATTGCTAAATTGAAGCCCAATTGCTAACATCTAACGAACATACTTCTCTAACATAATAAAAGAATTCCTGATTTAAAAAGTTTGCCTTTCTTGCTACACAACTATGTTTAGATATATCCATTATTAGAAATATAACTTTCATACAAAACTGGTCTGGTCAATTATAGTATAGTATTATAATGCCATGACAACATGATCCTTTACTGTACATAAAATTGTATAGTACAACAATAATTATATTATTGTATCTTGATAATTTAAGGGTAATGTTTTACTGAACTACTACTGCTCTGGTCATTAATATACTGTACCGTACTACACACATTTTGTCTATGATCAATGAAATCTAAAATTTGTTGTTTCTCACCTGACATAGTATACAAAAGTAAGAAATTCCCATGAGAAGTGAAGCACTGGCCACATCTTTAAGAATAATCTTTGTATCCTGCACTTCCAACTCTGGAATTGGAGGAATCAATAATGTATTTATAGAATTGGATCTGATATAATATTCCAGTGTAAATATGTTATCATAACGACCAGACGAATAATCATCGTGTACCGTAATTCTTAGAAGGGCGGAGTTTGGTGTATGGGAATACAGTACTCTAATGTTAAGAGCATATGAATGAGAGCAGGGTGACTAGAGTAATTCAGCTACTGGGAGAAGGGAGGAGGGTAAATGGATGAAGATCTCAACTAGTATACATGTGGCTGGGAGTGTACTTTATACCAGCAAATGATGAGACCACCAATGATTTAATTTTGGGAATGAAATTTAAGATGAGAAAGTTTTGAATGGATTCATTATACTGCTTTAACAACTTACATTCTGTGGCACTGGATTAGTTAGCTACTCTCTCACCTCCTCTGAAAGTGCATTATCAGCATGTCTTTCTTGAATCCGTTGGAAGAGTTGGTCTAGTCTGTTGCGTAGGTAAGGGAACGTCACCAGGGTAAACATGGACTTGTAGTAAGCTTGGTGGGAAAGAGTCAATGGTTTGTTTGAGTTTTTGTTTTTCAACTCGACTCTCTTGAGGTCATAAAAATTCTCAGCAAATGAGGCACCTGTAATAAATATTGAAAGAAATCAACAGCAGCGCACTGTGAAGACAATCTAAATTCTTTACATACATAATTTTGTACTTAATTCAGATTCTACATGTATACAAAACTACATTCAATAATACTGATAATATCTTATAAAGGGAACAGGGAAAACTGGAGACACTTCTGCTGTGGCCACCTCCTTGGGAGGAGTTCCCAGAGGGAACGAGGCATCAGAGCTCTAGATAGATAGATAGAAAACAATTCAACTATGTTACAGTACCACATGTAATCATACTTACCATAATTTTTAATATAGTGATGTTGTATGATGGTGTTAAACAGGACAAAGATCTCATCACTAAAGCGCAGTAAAAATCCATACCTCTCGGGATTTCTCTCGGCTAACACCTGCAGATATAAAGAACCGTATGAAAGCGCAGAAAAGTTTTTATTTAGAGCAACATGTCTTTTGCATGAAGAGCCTTTTCCTCGAAGTAGTTTAATAATACAAAAAATATCCATATAAGCTACAGTAAAACATCCCCAGTTATAATCAGTCAAATAGTAGTATGGGGGTAATCATACTTTTGATAAACTAGAGTGCTCCGATTCCTCCAAAATATCCCGGGAAATGGGGCTATACTAACACAAATAATGGTGTTGGCCTGTTGCTTGGTATAGTTTGGAGGAATTGGAGGGAGCAAATAATTTTGGTGGCCTGTTGATTGGTATAGTTTGGAGGAATCGGTTACTCCAGATTTACGGGAGTGCATATTATTTTCACACCATTTTCACACATTCTTTGGGCCATTATTCAAGAACATGCATGGTGTATACGATGGTGTGGTACAGGTACGATGGCTCCATAGACAGACAACAGAGCCGTCGTAGAGTACCACACCATCGTATACACTATGGAAGTCCTTGAATACCACCCTTACTCTCATTCATTATATGGTTCACTCTACCACACCATCGTATACACCATGGATGTTCTTGAATACCGCCCTTACAATAGAGCCATCGTACAGTACCACACCATCGTCTACACCATGGACGTTCTGGAATACCGCCCTTAAAATAGAGCCATCGTACAGTACCACACCATCGTATACACCATGGATGTCCATGAATACAGAGCCATCGTACAGTACCACACCATCGTATACACCACAGATATTCTTACTCTCATTATATGGTTGACTGCTGGTTGTAAGGTCGACATAAGGCCATCTTGAGCCACCACATCAAATATTGAAGGTCTGTCACTGGCTGTAATGGTAATATGAGCCCCATACTCCGCCATTATTATTGTTAGGACTTTTAACAGTTAGTATTATTTGTTTACATCAGTCAGTGTTGCCAGGTCTGCTTGGCTTCACGAAATTTTAACAACATCAGAATTTTCCTTTTTTTACCTCAATAATTCCCTGTTGTTTATTACTCTTGAACATTGACGGTCTTTTTGATATATTTTCGTCTGGTAGAAATTAGACATAGTCCTTGTGAAAATTACTTAATAAATGAAACAAATCTCAATAAAAACCGCGTCACAATACACATAATATATTTAAAACAAGTTAAAAGCCTTTTTTGACGAGTATGGGACTAATGGGAGTGGTCTGGTCTATACAATTGGGTCGTTTTTTACTTCTATATTTTTGGCGTTTTCCCCTTTTGTTAATTGACTAGTTTTTGTTATATTTTTGGCGTGGTTTTAGTAAATGTGTGGGGTGGCCTGGGCTATACAATTGGCTACTTTCGACTATATTTTTGGCGTTTTATCTTTAATTAGTGTTTGTGCAGGTGGTCTTGGCTATACAATTGGCTACTTTCGACTATATTTTTGGCGTTTTATTTTTAATTAGTGTTTGTGCAGGTGGTCTTGGCTATACAAATGGCTACTTTCGACTATATTTTTGGCGTTTTATCTTTAATTAGTGTTTGTGCAGGTGGTCTTGGCTATACAAATGGCTACTTTCGACTATATATTTTGTTTAGTGTTTGTGCAGATGGTCTTGGCTATACAATTGGCTACTTTCGACTATTATTTTGGCGTTTCATTTTTAATTATAGTGTTTGTGCAGGTGGTCTTGGCTACTTTCGACTATATTTTTGGCGTTTTATTTTTAATTAGTGTTTGTGCAGATGGTCTTGGCTATACAATTTCGACTATAATTTGGCGTTTTATTTTTAATTAGTGTTTGTGCAGGTGGTCTTGGCTATACAATTTCGACTATAATTTGGCGTTTTATTTTTAATCAGTGTTTGTGCAGATGGTCTTGGTTATACAATTTCGACTATAATTTTGGCGTTTCATTTTTAATTATAGTGTTTGTGCAGGTGGTCTTGGCTATACAATTTCGACTATAATTTGGCGTTTTATTTTTAATTAGTGTTTGTGCAGGTGGTCTTGGCTATACAATTTCGACTATAATTTGGCTTTTTATTTTTAATTAGTGTTTGTGCAGATGGTCTTAGCTATACAATTTCGACTATATTTTTAATTAGTGTTTGTGCAGGTGGTCTTGGCTATACAATTGGCTACTTTTATGGCTATATTAATTGGCAACGCTGCTTCTACGTTGCCGTCAAAATCGAGCTTGGCGCCAAAAACTCGTGTTGTTACAGGAAGTGGTGTTGACGTGATATAATAATAATTAATTTAGTGGCTTTTCCTGCCATTATTTTACACTCCCTGGATCACCGAGAAGGCAAGATGAATCAGTTATCATCAGGAGTCATTGCCGTGAGTATAAAAATGATATATTAATGTAGAATAAGTTGATAAATGACATAATGATGCTGGTAAAAGTTAATGATAATAAATGGTGTAACTGCTTGCTTCATCTTCTTCTATCCATCTGTCTATGGGCCGTATTCAAGAACATTCGTGGTGTATACGATGGCGTGGTGTAACTGCTTCATCTTCAATTATCGAACTGTCTGTGGGTCGTATTCAAGAACATTCGTGGTGTATACGATGGCGTGGTACGGATACGATGACTTCATAGACAAACAACACAGGGCCGTCGTATCGTACCGCTACCACGCCATCGTATGCACCACAGAGGTTCTTGCATATGGCCCACTGTAAACAAAGAACAGATATTTTTGTATATTTTCATTATTTTTATTTAACTTTAGCTATTATTTGTATTTAGTATTATTGTTAGTTTAGTTATGATTTAGTTTGAGGTATGACATGTTTATTGTATTTTTTTCATAATGTTTAAATCACACCTATAAATGCTTGGAAGAGCTAATTTACTGATATATATAGTTTTTCTATATCTAAGTTTGGTCAGTGATGTTAACTCATTTTCCAAATATCAAATTTTCCATAGTTATTTAGGGATTAAATGCTTGTTTGGAATTTTTGGAATTGTTTGGAAATTTAAAGGTTTGGGCGCCCTTTCGGATCCTTCTCCCTTATATAAAACTGACTACAGTAGACCCTTGATGTATAGTTCGCGGCAAAAGTCGTGTCGCCTCACTCAGTGCATCTTGACTTATATAATCATCAAACAAACACATTCACCAAAAACATAGAATTCAGTATTACAATATCGAGGGGGCAAATTAATAAACTGCTCTGCTTTTTCATTTTACAAGCCTGTTCTATCTATCTATCTATCTATAGCTAGATAGATGTTAAACATATATTTCCATACTGTATAAATTATCATGACTTGGCAGATGTGACGACTCGACTTTGGCAATAAGAGTACAGTATTGGAACTCCCCTATGAATATTTATTGTTAATATCATTATATGGGTGGTTCCAATACTTTTTTTTGCCGAGTGTACGATGAATAAACACTTGTATCCCCATCACTTCATGTTATACTCGTCACTCATTGAAGACTGCGATACCAAATTTTTCTCCCAGGCTTCTGTTATTCATTACCATAAACACTAAGTCATTTACTGAGTCTGTGTTAAAAGGTTATAACAATGTGCTAAATTCATTCATCTTCATTATATCGAGGCACGACAAGATTTTTTGGATTAACTTTACTTTCGGACAAAATGCTACCATATTTAGCCAATATATTTTCTGGTGTGTTTTTCTCTCATTTGGTAACCTTATTAACATTTTGACACTCCTATTATTCATCAATGCTTTGTTTTGGAGATGGTGTAGGTTATGTGACATGGAAGTTGTCATTTGTGGTAACCTTATTAAAATTTTGACACTCCTATTATTCATCAATGCTTTGTTTTGGAGATGGAGTAGGTTATGTGATGTGGATGTTGTCATTTTAACACATAAATGTATCATTGTCTTACAGGATATAATTGAGGGTGGCCATCCTGACAACCCACTGGTTCAGATCCTGGTAAGTATAAGATGGGTTTTGATGCCTCTTTAATCCCAAGCCATGCTCCTCAGCTGCCCCTCCTACCTTGAATTGTACTTGGTGTCACTTTTTTATTTTTCTGCTGTTCCTATTACAATGTCATTATGTTGATATCTTTCTTTCAGTCTTATGAGTGCCTGGACTCAGTTGGCTGTAACCAAATGCTGTAGTTCTTTCCTCTCATTATTTTGGCAATATCATGTATTAAACCAGTTAACTCTAATTGTGTATCTTTCAAAAACATTGTTACAAAACTTATGTATGTTATCGTTGACAGTCAATGAAGCGAATCCCAAGCGGGTCACAGGAACGGTGGCGACTCTTGGTGTCGGACAGTCAGTGGTCGTGCAGCTTTGCCATGTTGGCCACACAACTCAATAACAAAGTCAGTAGTGGCGAGATCACCAACAACTGCATTGTCAGACTTGATCGCTACGTCTGCAACATGATCCAGGATAATAAGAAGGTTAGACCTCTTTCCCTTTGATGTTTCAGGTATAAGCCCATGTATTTTGAGTAAAAAAACACATTAACTAATACACATTATACACTTATAGGTCAAGGTGGCCTGACAACTCCATAAGAATAGTAAAATTCTATCTATTGCCAGACGCCTCAATCCCCGAGGGGGTGGCCAAATAGATAAATTGCTGTAATAAATGTGATGTAGCTACACTGTTGACTATCATAATAATAATGTATGATTCAAACGGCATTCACAAATAGTAACTATAACTTACATGTTGACTCTTGATAAAGTTGCTAAGTTCAGTGGCTCAATACAATCCAAAATATAGTGTGGCCCTTAAGTTTTATAGTTTTTGAATGACATTAATAACTTAACGGGATATGTTGCTTGGATGAACTCCATACCCAAGTTTTGAAATGGAACTATACAAAAGTAGCTCTACTGAATTGATTAGAGGGGATTTTATAGTATATAGGCTAATGTATGTACGTATATTTCAACTAGTTTTACTTTTTTTCTGTTTTGGTTTACAGTTTATAAAAGTAAAATGGAATTTGGGGATAAAGTAAGTGTTTCTTTCCACTTGCCAGGTGTTGATCATCCTAGACTTGACAGTAACCAAGAGTGGTGAGGAGGTTGGAGGTAAAATAGGTGAACCCGTCCTCTATGATGCCAACAAATCCCGTGCAGAACAACAACAACCAGTCTCCAAACCCCCACCTCCTCAGAACCAGACATATGCAAACAAACCCATCAACAATAACAATATGGCTGGTTCAGGTAATGTGCTTGTCAAATAGCTCATTCATATGTATGTTGAGGATAATTAGTGATCAAATGATGTGAATGAATAACATCATGCTTGTTTTAGGTGTGTTTAGTATTCAATTTCTACAGGATACATATCTTTTTTACATTCAGGCGGGACATTACATCAAAATGGTCCTGGGCAGCGAAACTTCCCAGCCACTGGTGCCTCCCAAGCCAGGACTCCCTCTGGGGGTAATGTTCACCCCATTGCATCACTCACACCATACCAGAATAGGTGGGCATGTTATCTTTCACCTGATTTTATGTATTTTATAAATCATGGTACAATACAACTGTATGCGATATGAATCCAGTAGTACTGTACCGTGATAGATATGCTTTAATACCGATAAAATCATAACCTAACCTATCGTATAAGTATATTCTATGGAAAGTGAATTTACCTGCCTTTAGAAATCTATTTACAGTAAATAAGGCATACCTTACATTAAATTACTATTCAATGCAATGGATTCAATAATCATCCTTGCACAAAAAGATAGAAGAAAAAAAACAGAAGTTAGCCCCAGCCCTAACTCATATTACAGTATAGCATAGGTTGTGGATACCTTAACCATAATGAGAACTCTATTTGTAGTACTGTATAAAGAAAATACTGTATACAGTATAATTTATAATGACCATACCATGACACATAATTAAACCTGGTAGCAAATTGTGGATATTCTTTAAAAATATTAGCAAGGATCGATGTTGCCATGTACAGGGAAATTTCTCTGTTTTAGGGAATTTAAAGTCTACACAGGGAAATTATATAAAGATTGTTCAAGAGTAAACAGGGAAATTTCTGCCTGACAAAATAACAAAAAGACTGTAAATGTTCAAGGGTAAACAGGGAATTATGGAGGCAAAAAGGGAAATTCTAAAGGTGACTTTAGGGAAATTTCTTCAAGCAGACCTGGCAACACTGCCAAGGATATCCTTAGTAATAAACCAACTAAATAGCTCTGTTGTTGCCACTCCATTTGAACTGAATTCAGCTACAGTGTGACAATAATATAGGTACAGTACTATACTTTGTCTTAACATACGGCCGTTAGAATTTGTAGCCCCTTTTGAATTGCATTTCATCCTATAAATATTGGTTGTATTCTCAGGTGGACCATTTGTGCTCGTGTGACCAACAAGTCCAACATCCGTACTTGGTCCAACTCCCGGGGTGAAGGCAAGCTGTTCTCTGTTGACCTCCTGGATGAGTCTGGGGAGATCCGTGCCACCGCTTTCAATGAACAATGTGATAAGTTCTATGACATGATGGAAGTGAGTAAACGTAATTATTTGCAAGTTCTTTATTAATAAGTCTTGTGACTAGTAGCAGTAGGTATAGTCACGAGCACTAGTAAGTATACAGCTCTGGTTGGAGCTTCGAAAAGTCCAATTCACCAACAAACTAATTCCAATGGAGATGTTAGTGTGCATCTATTTACTGTCTCTAGGTATTTGAAACACCTGGATACTTATTAGTGCTCGTGACTGTACAATAGAGAAAAACAGAAATATGTCTGATGTATATTAATTGAGTTCTTATTTTTAACAACTGTTTTATTATTCTCAGTGCCATGATGGTGGGTCACTGGCATGATAGAATGACATAATATAAACGCTGGATAAAATGTAAACATCAGGTTCATCCATTTCAGGTGAACAAGGTATTCTTCATCACTAGTGCCACCCTGAAGACTGCCAACAAACAGTATTCCAACCTCAACAATGACTATGAAATGTCTTTTAACAGAACAACTGAGGTAATACAAAACTGGGAGAGACATAGGTATAATTAACCTGCTGTTACTTTATTATGACTATTGTTGCAAATTTCTGTCCCACCTGTGTCATATCCTCATAAATATGGTATTGTGGTTGATTGTCCAACCCTACTTTAACACGTGTAGTAATCATGTGTATATTCCAGGTTACTTCATGCCGTGAGTCTACAGCCATTCCCACAATGCAGTTCAGTTTTGTCTCGTTTGATCAACTGGAAACCCTCGACAAAGATAGCATTGTTGGTAAGCATTCATGTTCTTCAGGGATATTCTACTATTGTATCTATACACTCCTTTGTGACCTCCACTTGGTTTGAACCATGGCCAGTGGAAGTGGAACTGTCTATTAGGAAGATAGAGTGTTTGCTCACAATAAGCCAAATGAGCCCTGAATGTTATTACGTATTAGTATAGAATTCATATTGCTTACATTTTTGTTGTGGAGACATGTACTTGAAGGGGAAAGATGAGAATTGTGGGCTTGAAAGGGAAAGTTATTGTCCTTTTTCACTGGATAATCTGTCACTCTTAAATTTTCCATTTTTTATCTCTGGGTGTAGAGCCTCCATCCCCTTGAAATAATGAAAAAGGGGTTGTGATAAAGAGTCTTTTCATTTAATCATAACTTCAATATTTGTGTTTACAGATGTGATTGGCGTGTGTAAGGAAGCAATGGATATGTCTTCCGTCACGCAGCGTTCCACTGGTAAGGAACTCAAAAAGAGAGACTTACAGCTTCTTGACAGCACCAACAGAGAGGTATTGGATAGTGAAACTCATCATATTATAAGCCACAATATCAGTTTTTTGCAAGTATACTCTCAATACTGGTAATTGAATAGATTTGAGGGTTGGATGTATCAAATAAATATGGTTGGAAATCCTTAACATATTGAATATTATACCTTATTTTGAGCTTCTGTAATCTGAGATTGGTGTCATTAGGTTCGGCTGACCCTGTGGGGAAGTCAGGCAGAGACCTTCGACGGCTCCACACAACCCATTGTAGCTGTGAAGGGTGCCAAGGTCTCAGACTTCAATGGCTGCTCCCTCAGTACACTTTCCTCATCATGTTTCCAGGTATGTCTTTGCCCAGATGTGGATTGTGCTCAATGAGATACTGTACCTTAATTTGTACTTTTATCCCCATAAAGTGTCCCATTAAACAACTTGGTGTTCTAAAGTAAAAATTGCCTCTTCCACACATCTTTCACTTCCACTCACAGTAACTCCATCCTCTCTCCTCATTCTCACGCTACCAGACTTTCCTATTCTTCTTTCTCTTTTAACCTTCCATAATAATTTGTTTGTTTTCTCCAAACTTTTCACTCAGTTTCCTACCAAACTCCTCATCCACTCTCACATAAGATTAACAAATGCTACTCTTCCATGAATCCCAAATATATAGGAATGTATTAGGAATTTTATCTGGCCAGGTTCCTGATATATATAAAGTATAACAGCATCTGTCAGACAGCTGACGAAGCTGAAGTGCCAATTGCTTGAAACAATATTTTCGGTTTCAAGTTAGACATTTAAATTTATATTATTTTCTTGTTGGTAACTGGTATAGATGAACCCAGACATCCGTGAGGCGCACATGTTGAAGGGTTGGTTTGACAATGGAGGTAACACGGCTGACACCATCAACCTCTCAGGCCAGAAGGGTGGTATGGGAGGTGGAGGTAAGTGTTGTCTCCCATCATATCTTACCAGCATCAGACTAAATGAAAAAATATCCAGAGACTGATTTACAGACCTCTGGTAATATTTCCAAATGTTAGTTACATAGGAACCATGACTAGAAAGTGTAATAATAATCATCAGACTTAGGCATAAGTATCTTAGGAAGATTGCTTTTTGAAACTACCCTTTCAAGCATCACCAAAACTTGGAGAGGTGTTTCCTTACCTCTGACACTTGAAATAGATTCATACAGTATTTGTCTGGTGCTGCCTCCATAGAGGGGTATGGCATGTGGTGATGTGGCCAGTATTCTCTCTCTTATTTAATCCACTAATATGTTTAATTGTCCACTCTCAATTACCCCAGGACCAGGCAACTTCAAGATGTTTGCTGAGGCACAGATGGAGAAGCTGGGCACCACCAAGCCAGACTACTACTGGGTGACGGCAGGCATCCTACTCATCAAGAAAGAGAACTGTCTGTATCCTGCTTGTCCTCAGAAAGAGTGTAACAAGAAAGTGGTGGATATGAACAATGGACTGTACAGGTGTGAGAAATGTAACCGGGAATACGACAGTTTCAAGTGGCGCCTCATGATTCAAGTGAGGTCACCGTTAATTCGTACTTTATTTCCAGTATATTTTATATAATAATATACACATATATATATAATATATATATTTTTTTTTGCTGTACCGGTATGTACATATTTAAGTAATTATCAACTGAGGATATTGTATTGTCTCACTAAAAGTGTGAATATTTGCACTTGTGGTTCATTTTATTTTTCACAAGAATTGGAAAGGTAGTCTCACGCAGCAAACTGGGTTGGATTCAGTATAGCATCTTTCCTCACATTATAGTACCAGCTCTTCTGATCATGTCAGGAAGTGAGTGCCTTAATGCTAGTCTTTCTCAGTAAGTTATTTCTCCATATCAGGAAGAGAGTTATCTTACACAGTACCTGCTGAGATATAGTAATTGAAGGGATACTCTCTAATTACTGTGTCTGTTACTCTTTTAGTTGACAGTTCTTGTCCCTTAATTAAACAGACCTGCATTGCGGACTACACAGACAGCCAGTGGGTGACACTTTTCCAAGATACAGGTGAAGCACTGATTGGCAAGAGTGCAGAGGAACTCGCCTCACTACGAGACACCAACCCAGACTCCTTCCAGAGTGTGTTTGATGCCCCGGCCCTCCAGTTTTATGACTTTAAGCTCCGATGTAACACCGAGATGTATAATGTGAGTCATTAAAGAAATGTTCATCAATATTGTAGAAGTGTTGTAGAAGCTACTTAAAATAGTTGATTACAGTATCCAGGAGTGGAACTGAGTTATTGTTGTTTCTGTTGGAAAAACAAAGCTTTTACTTTTTTACTATCTGATACCAGTGTGGCATTATTGTTGTTGTATTGTAAGGAATAATTATCCTATTTAAAACTTCCTCTCGTTTACTTTGTACAGGATCGTCAGTCGTGGAAGAACACTGTGGTAGCGGCAAATCCCACCAACCCCAAGGAACAGAACCGTCGGCTAATTACAGAGATTAAACAGATGGCAGGACAATCATAAACTTGGTCTCCACTCTATATTTTACCCCATAATACAAATGTTTGGTGGATACCACTAGACATCTGGGGTTACAGTTCTCTTATATCCTGGAGTAAGACATGAACCAGAATTTAGTAGCACCTCCCCATACTGTAGTTTATTTGCTGGATCATTAACGGAGAAAGATATTGTCATGGAAAGTTGATTCTTATTTGTGACCAGTTAATATTGTAGCCCACCTCTTGAAAAGGGGGAAATGGTGTAGTAATGATGATGAATGTGAGTTTGTGAATTTATAGTTGTATTTGCAACTTATAGACAATGGAATGTACACAAAACATGTACCTAAATTCATATTATTGTACTTATTAAGAATTAGTGAACTTTCACCATGAGAAAGAAAAACTCACTGTTGTTATGATACTTGTATATTAATAGTTGTGGGATTATACATAAATGAGTTATGAAGTTGAGAATTGAAACTATATTCCACATGTTTAGTAAGTTGTTTTCCATGTTTATACAATAACCTTTTATTAGTACAAAGTCATACAGAACAAATTGCATAACTTTTCCTTAAGTAAGAATTTTTGATGGTTATTTAAAAGTTTTAGATAGAATAAGTTTCTTATTTTTGTCAAAGATATAAACATTTTGTTGCAGTTTTCAAGGAAATTCAACTTTTGAACATAAAAGTACTTCTGTAAGTACCATGCTTGTATATTGCGAGGTTACTTTAATTAAGACTGCATGTTTATACCGGTGTATGTATGACCTGGGACACATTAAAAAAAGCTGTATTAATATCAAAGGCCTGATGTCTGGTTGTAAGTATGGTACTGTATGCAGTCATGGGAACCATTACTGATGAGAAAGCTAGTGTCAACCCTTAAATCGTAGTCATATACTGTATGTCGTATATAATTTTAAGTTTTCTTTTATTATTTTTTGTTTTTGCCTGAATGCAAAAGGTTATCCATCTTTCTACATTAATTTTTTGCACATGTTTTCATACTGTATTATCAAAATTTACATAACTCAACCCTTCATAGGGGTACATGCATATAAGCAACATAAAATAATACTATACCAATGCTATATTGTTAGTTTCATTTACATTTCTATTGCTTATTGTCAGATAATGTTGAGGCCAGCTTCTGCTATACAACATTCACTTGGAAATTATTCAGCTATATCTAGGCTAGGAATATTGACCCTTGCATAAAAAATATAGGAAGGTAAACCGGTTGAGGAGAGATAATACCCACATGTAATAAAATTATAGGAAGTTAGGTCCACTGCACAATATATGGCCTCGTTCAGGTGGAATTAATTTTTATTCATTTAGAAAGGTGGGGAACTAGTTTCAAACCTTCCTCTTGCACTTTTTATCAGCAATCTTGAAAGTAACTGTAGACTTTGGAGGTACAACACTGACTGAATATATTATTGCAGTACGATAATACTAGGCAAAAGAAATGAGAAGACCTGTCCTACAGTATATTTAATGAATTCGTCATGCTGTAACAGGCCAAGATATAGGTGTTCTTTTATAATATTCTGACTAAGGTTCTTTCAGAGGTGCCTGATAAGTTCAAGGTTGGAGTCTAAACAAATCTCATTTGTTCTTTCAAGAGGTACAAAGACTAGAATTAATACAATTTTGTATGCACAGTACAATCTTGCCATCTCTGCAAGACTCCTGAGTCGCCTATTCGGTAACCGGGCAGCTGGAGGTGGTGTCACTGGTGCCTGGTCGTCGTGAGCCCGTGACCCGTGTACATGATAATTTATAAACACGAACCATAATAATGTGCATAACATATGTAAGTGAGTATTCATATGAAAATTACATGAAATAAATATGATTATACTATGTATGGATGATATATCGAATTTAGTCATTCAAAACTTCCTCATCCTTTAATAATTTTAGGCTCGAAGTGCCTTGACTCCCTTTACAACAACAACAACATTACACATTGGTCTGCCTTACTCTGCCACCCAATGTATTAAGTCACAATGAAATTTCTCCACTAATTTTGATTCTTGGAACACCACGAAGGTAATAAATTAGTGATATATACAGTAGATATGGCATTAATATACTGATAACTTATTATAGTGTCAGAAATAGGTCTTGTTAAGGTAAACCATGAAAGGGATTTATATTTTCTAATCTGTTGGCTACCTACACACGGCTTGTATTTAGAAGATATATGAGAGAAATTAACCGAAATTAGCCATACAATCTTTATATGTCACATTCAAACCTATAATTGTTGGTAATGTAAAGTGGATGATAAGTTTAATGTTGGAACTACAGTTATATGAAAGTATTGGCCGTATGCAAGAACATTCATGGTGCATACGATGGCGTGGTACTGGTACGACGGCTCGGTAAATTTACAGAAGAACTGGGTTCACTATATTGTATATTTTAGTATCATTACTCACTATTTTGGACCATTCTAACACACTTTTCATCTATGGTGTTTCTCTTGGAGATGCCCTGTTTTCGAGATATGCCCCGTTTTAAAAACATAATTTGGAAATTAGTCTGACCTAACCTAACCTAGACCACAGCAGACTATCAGGACCTAACTTGGTCAAACTACCGGGACCTAACCTGGGCAAACTACCGACATATAACTGGTATAAACTATCAAAGTGACTGGGGCAAATTTCCGGGACCTAGCCGGATGTGGTAACACTGCGCGATCCTAGCCAAAAACCCAGATATTCTATAATAATACCGACGGCTCTATTGTTTTTCTATGGAGCCATTGTAGCGTTACCATGCCATCGTATGCACCATGAATGTTCTTGAATATGATCCTGTATACTGTAGCACTTCAATATTTATGATGATACTATGGGCTGTATGCAAGAACATCTATGGTGTATACGATGGTATGGTAACGGTAAGATGGCTCTGTTGTTTGTCTATGGGGTTGAATTTCGTACCGATACCATGGCACCGTTGTATGCACCATGAATGTTGTTGCATATGGCCCTATTATTCCCCCAGTCTAATATGACGTAACATACAGTCGCAGCACATAGTCCTTGACCAGGGTGTATGGGGGAGTCTGGTCAAGGACTATGTGCCGTGACTGTACTATTGGCCACAAAAATAATTGGTACACATGCTGTTATTATTATTATTATTCACCAGAATGGAGGACCCTGATGTCAAGCAGTTGATTTCGTGGCTGGAGTCAGCACAACTGCCTTATCAAATTGATGAGTCTGGTACAGTGATCATTTGTGATCCAGCACAGGTAAGCTCAGTACAAGGTTTCTATTTTTTTACTGTATGTATATACCATTTCTTTGTGAGTTGCTCTGTGACAGGATGAGATTAATATGTACAGTTACTAGCATTAGTTTCTTTACCCCCCCTCAGGTGAGTGAAGTGGAAGTAATAGATAGAGAATGGGTTTATGAACGAACATTGTCAAGGTTCGTCTGAGATTGACAATGCTTCATTATGGTGAGAGGTGTTAGAGTTAAGATGAGTTAACTTCTCTGATGATATGAAGATTAACAGGCGTGTCCAACTGGCCAATGTTTGATCGTCTAGTCCTTCTCCAACCCCGACTTTGAACTCGCCCTCGCTAGGGGGGTAAAGAAACTATTCCTCGTGACTTTACAATTTTCCTTATTGGTAAAAACATGAGTTGGAAAGTAGAGAAAAAGTAGATAAGCTGTAATGATGGTTTTGATGAGTTTTGAATAATTGTACTACATTTTTTTTCTTTTCCAGATTGAAAGTGGAGTGGAGGGAGTTGAAAGCACTGTCCTGACAGCATATGAAACCAGTAGCCCTGCCAGCCTCCTCTCTGACAACTTTGAGACTACTCTAGTTGACAGCAATGGTGAGATGTGCATTTACAAAAATAAGACCGTGGATATCACTAAGTATTAGTTTAGTAGACTATTGAAGTATTTTGATTTAAATAATATTGGGCATTGACAAGACAATCCAAAATAGTGAACAGGGTGAGAAGTTTTGATATCCCTTCTTTCATATGGTAGTTATTTAAAGTCAAGCATTGTGGTGTGTATGCTATAGAGTACAGTACAGTACAATGATTAAATTATGCTGAAATTACCGAGTTCTTGCTTCTAAATATAATTATATAGCGTATGCAGTCTTATTTAGTTTATTTTGCTTATGACTATCTGTACAGTATTTAGTTTTCTTATCGTAGAAACACTGACAAAATTAATCAGGGGACACCAGTTTTTCATACCAGTTAGTTTCTGCACTGACATGGGACCTGACACTTGCTGTACTCATATACAGTATACATGTTAAAAAAAATGTGAAAGGGTTAAGGATGAAGCATAAAGGGTCTTGGTATTTTTTATTAACAATAGGCTTATGTGTTATGCAGTTCTGAGTAGCAATTAATATAACATGATACTGTAACAAATTATTCTCCCGAAACAGACAAGAGGGAGACTGGCATCATTACCATACCCAGCCCTTCTCAAGACCCCCAAGGACCCCTACCTCTACCCCAGGTCATCCAGGTACAGGGAGGAAGAGGAGAAGGAGATGCAAAGGATGGGGTAGGGAAGGAGAAAGAGGATGGACTAAAAGAACTGCAGGATGGAGGGAGCCAGCAAGAGGACCTTCAACTCCCGACAGGACAATACTTTCTCCAGACGCATGATGGTCAGATTATCCAGGTACAGTAGGTTTGCCTATTGTGTGTGTTCTCAATGCACGATTCACCTTATCTGCAACAATTCCCAAATCAGCACCATTTTATTTTCTTATGCGCGATGCTTCCACAGAACGCGTTTTTGTGGCCAAGAGTTGCCCAAATCCGCAGCCTCTGTCACCCAAATAGGCGCGCAATAGGTGAACTTACTGTATGTATGTTGTTCACACACTTGAGACATGTGCTTTTGATGGTAATTTTCATTCAGTGGCAATGATATGCTGGAAATAGAATGCAAATAGTCTACAACATATATATCCCCATTCTCAGACCAGGAAATTGGTGACATGTGGAACTGAAACTCATCCACTACCCTCTGAGAAAATGAGATACCACAAGGGTAACACTGCCTCTCTTGACTCTCTCTGTTGTGATTGTAGGGTGGAAGATGAATATTTTGAAGGTTTGCTTCCGGCCACTACATCCATGATGGGGTAATGTAGGACATATGGATGTTACCGTTGCTGTTGAAAAGAGTGAAGGTGAGTGTGGACCCTTTCACTGATTACTGTATATTGATGTTTGTCCACTTGCTTCAGGTGTTGGGACCCCTTGATCAAGACTTGGAAGGTGGAGCCAAAACAGAGACCCAGAAGGAGAGTGTGGTGAGCACTGGCCTGGGTGAGGAGGAGGAGGAGGCAAAGGCGGAGGAGGAGGAAGAGGTGAGGGCTGGAGGCGAGGACGGAGTGCAGATTCTGGTGGTTGGTGGAAGGGATGGAGAAGACTTCTTTCTCATCAGTGCTGGGGGAGATGGGGAAGAGAGGTAAGTGAGGGGAGGAGGAGAAGTCAGAAGTCAAGTTAGAAGAGGTGTGAGGAAGGAGAGGATATAATTATGAGAAAATAATAATAATTATTATTATTTTTTTTTTTTTTTTTTTTTTTGTGTGTGTGTGTGTGTGGTGTAGATGGCTGATAAATGGATCCCTGGTTATGTGTGATGAAGCAGAAACTGGAATTTGGAACGGAAAGTTGTTAATATCATATTAACGTTTTACTATAGGCGAATAGTAACCGGAGAGCTAGATAGGAGTCCACATCTTTCACAAAACTTTGAATTGCCTATAACTGCATTTGTTCACTTCAGGATGCCAGTGTCAGAGGATTCTTTTGATCAAGATGTCACTGTGAATGGTAAAGTCCGAGGGCAAGAACACATTACCATCCAAGCCCTCCCTCCCACCTCTACCTCCACTTCCGCCTCCGCCTCAGACGACACTGACCAGACTCGGGTGACGGACAGAGAGGAGGGTGAAGCCGTGGAGTTAGAGACCAGTGTCAACAACATCAAAGACAACAACCAAACTGATTTCCAGACTCCAGAAAAAGGTCTGGCAAGTGATAAACAACCCATACAAATTACAACATCAACAAAGTCAAAGCTACCTTTCAAATGTGAGTGTTTTAGTGTGTTTCAGATGTTTGTGTCCATATTTAAGCAAATCTTTTCAGGGTTAGTGAAAAATGTTTGATTATTCTGACCACCTCTGAATTTACCTTCTGTGCACACTGTTGAACTGTTGAATTACAAAAATATTTTGCATTTAATGTATTGAAATTGTATATATACAGTATATGAAAACAATAAGGACAGGTGAGTAGGGAGTGTTGGAACAGGGAGAACTGAAGACTTTTCTGCCATGACCATCTTTTGAAGGTAGTTCCCGGAGGGAATGAGACATCGGAGATCTAGTTAGTTGGAATGATAAGTAGATTTATAGATAGACCATATAGTTTTTCTTCATACAGCCTGCTTGTATATACAGTTTTCTTATGTAAAGTAGATTTGCATTCTAGATATTTTTATCTCTTTTTATCAATTATGAATAAAAACCACTGATACCAATTGTTATGTGATCCTAAAACAACTTGTACACATTGTTAGTGCTTGGACTTGGAGATGGAGCAGTAGTGAAGACAGACAAGGGAGACATGGTAGCCTACAACATATCCTCACTGCCTCACTTCACACAGACCGGTCCCAACTTCAGGAGCAAAACCCTACACAACATTGCATCCAAGTTCGGCACTGCAGTAAGTAGATAAGTGGTTGTAGCATCTATAATTTCCATCTGTGGTGTGACTCATTTATGGTGGGTTAATGGCCCACTATTAGTGTCTAGTGTGGCCTTGACAGTAAATAGCCAAACTCAGAGTTGCCATAGTTGTAAATTAGTTATTTTCAGGCTTGAATTTTTATGTGGCACATAATTGACAGAAACTATACATTCGCCTACTCTGTTTCAGCTTAAAGTGTTGTGGCCAGTTGAAGCCAAGTCTGATGATGACAAACCTACTCATGATGCTAAAAGGTGAGGTGATCTTGTTTGTAGTTAAGTGGACAGGACAAGTTTGTTTTATACTCACCTAGATATTATGAGTGTGAAGTTGATTCACATGTCAGTCACTAGAAAGCACTTTGTTTATTGAACCTTAGACCAATGGCCTTATAATTGAGTAAGTACAATATGGAAATCATCATAAGTAAGAACACGTTATCATTATTTCAATATTTTCCTCTCTTTCATTATTTTTTCTCCTTGGCTGCAGACTGTCGCTGCACCCTTGTGAGGTGTGTGGTGCTGTCCTTCATTCTGAGCGTTCTCTGGAAAGCCACAGACGTCGCTTCCACCATGCCTGGCAGGAGGAGTGCCTTGTATGTGTCCAGAAGTTTGCCAATATCCAGAGTCTCCGTAGTCATATCATTGATACACACACCAAGGATGGGGGGACCTATGAATGTTGGCGGTGCTCACACAAATGCAGCGACCTGGAGGAGTTCCTGAAGCACCGTCATGAAACTTCCCACACTTGTCACCTCTGTGGGAAAAAGTGTGTCACCCTCAGACTCTTCCAAGAGCACCTCAGGAGTTGCAAGAGGAGGAGGAAAACTTTAGTGGGAACAGAGAGGAAGGAGGACCAACATGAGGATGAACTTGACCCCTCTTCACCCAATAGGAAAGCTGAATCCAAAGGAGATATTGAGAAAGAGGACAGGCTAACAAATCAAAGCGAGTCTAAAAGGAAGCAGTTGAAGAGAAAATACAGTAAAAAAGGCAATGTAAATAGTGAGGTAAAAAAGACAGATCTGTATAAAAGGCCAGCCAAAGGTACTTCTGATAAGGTGGGAGGCAGCAGCAGTAACGACCAAGAGTTTCAGATTGAGTCTAAGCACTACAGTCGGCAGATGAAGAAATTAGAGAAACAGCTGGAGATGAAACAAGAAGAGCCACAGAGAAGTACCAGGCGAGCAGGCAGAGATCGAACCCACCGCTGCTACCTATGCTTCAAGTTCTTCCCAACAGAAAACAGTCTCAATCTGCACAAGGAAGCGTACCACCAGGCCAACTCAGAGTGGCCAGTGAGGGTCAGAACAGATGTGAGTTTAGAGGAGAGGGAGGGAGAAGAGTTACAACAGGAACAACAGCAGCAGCAGCAGCAGCAGCAAGAGGTGATTGGAAATTCAAAGTCCCCCGCACCAGATGAACTGTTGGAAGAGGTAACAGTGAAAGAGGAACCCCCAGATTTGTTGGAAGAGTTTGAGAATATAACAATTGTGATGGATGCCCAACTGGAGAAGACAAGGGTGATCAAGCCACTGTGTGTTGCCTGCCAGACACACACAACAGTGGACTACAGGAAACAATCACATTGGTTCAGTAAAATTCCCAGTGAAAAACAGTCTTTAGCCCTAAAAAAATTCCAGCAGTTTCTCCCTCGTGCTTTGGACCCTGATTTGCTGACAGAACCGTGGGTGCTGTGCAAAAAATGTGTCATTCTGATTGACAAAATTACAGAGATGGAAGACAAATTAGTCTCTATGAAACATGATCTGTTAGCAAGGGTCAGAGGAGAGAAGAGAATTGACCAGGAAACTTTGCGTCACTTGGAGTCATCTGGTGAGCAACTAGGTGGAGTTTTTACCCTGGAGGAAGGTGTATTAAGTCAAGGGAAAAACCTGGCAGAAATTGAGGCATATATGAAGGACACCTGTGAAATTATGGAGATAACTCGTACCACTAAGAGTCGAGGACGGCCCAGGAGAGAACAGGAGACAGAGAAGTTGACTCCAGTATTAGGGGCAGAGGAAGAGGAGGATTGTGTCACTGGTTTAGTCAAGTATGTTGCTAGTGGTGTAGTAAAAAAAGAGTGTGACTGGGATACAGTACTTAATTCTAAATCTCAAACAACAATCATAACCATATCCAAAGAAAGTAGAGATAACCAACACTCACAGTCACAAGATGAAGTAAATCCTTCATTGAGGGTTAGTGTCAACATTAAGGAGGAACCAGGACACACCCAATTGAACTCTGAAAGAATGACTTCAGAGGACATAGAAGAGGAGGAAATCACTTCAATGACAGGACAACAGAAAGCTCAGTTTTCTGTGGAGAGAGTGGGCATTGATTCAAAGTCAATTTCAGCAGAAATGTTGTTAAAAGGACTGGTCTTGGGCAACAGTGAGAGTAAGGGTGGAGATCAAGTTGAACAGAGGATATCGGTGGATGAGTGGACCTCTGAATCACTAAATAGTCACAGTGCTCTGCCTTCTTCACAGCTCCTTCAAGTGCCTTCTTGTGAGGATATGGATGGGTTGGATGGTGAGAACAACTTGCAGGATAATCATCACAGTGGAACTCTTAGGAATCCAAAGTCTGAATTGACTAGTGTTGGTACAGAGCCAAGTGATGCCCAGACAGGTGAAGGGTTGAAAGAGGTACACTTGGATGAAGCTTCTCTGGATGATGACACCATGACTCCAGAAGAAGGCTCGCAGCTGGAGTCCAGTGTTACAGTGAAGAGTGAATTTGGTAATTTGACTTCCCTACCCAAAAAGAAATCTCTGGTAAGTTGACCACAAGAACAAATAAGCTTGTGCAGTACTGTACTGTACTGTATATCAACCAAGATAACTTTTTGCACTTGTAGGTCTGGTTGATTTGTATTTGGTGTGTGTTGGATCAGTACAATATTTATTTGTTTTTTTCGTTGTGTCCTATTGTGCCAAATCATAAAGTGACATTTGTTATCTAAACATTTATGTAAATATATTTATAGACTGTATTGTGGTATATGTAGAAGTAATCTATTTGATAAAGTATGATATCCGTGTTATACAGGGATGTGGCAAGAAGCGAGCAAGGCTGCAGGAGGAGCGTGAGAAGATGTGCTACAGTACCACCGTGGACAAGGCTGGGGGGAAGCCATGGAGATGCCGCCAGTGTCACAAGGGCTTCTCTACTCAGCGTGGTGCTTGTGAACACTTTGCTTCTGCACATGCCGGTCTCAGCCACACCTGCCAGCAATGTTCTGCCTCCTATGTCAGGAAGAGAGACCTCATTGGACATTACAATAGGGTAAGAGGAACAATCGGCAACTAATTTTATCTTCATTACATACTGTATTGTGATAGAAAGTATTAAATATGCTGACACTTAAAAATTATGTTTACAGTGAACAATGTTTTCTTCATTTTATTAGATATATATATTGTTTGTCACATATGCATATGGGTTTTGTCATTTTTTTTATGTGCTACCCTTGTTTACTGTATTATGATTATCTATGGTGTTAATATTGATCAGGTTCACCTCAACATCAAGCCCTACAAATGTAAGGTTGCCGAGTGTCCTGAAACCTTCAGCTCACATGGGGAACTATATCGTCACCTGTCCTCCTCCCACCCCGTCCCCTCCAGCTCTGCCCGGCCCACCTACTTCTGTCACATGTGTGGGGCCTCGTTTGCACAGAAGCGGTACCGAGAAGCACACATCCCTGTCTGTATCAGCCAGGCCAGTGACATGTGTCCTTATAAGTGTCCCCTGTGTCAGAAGGCATTTAAGGTGGGTTCTTGTGACTGCTTGGTATACTCAGTCATAAATATTTTTGTACAGGTTAGGTGTTTGTTTACCTTAGGGGGTCTGTGATGAGCTCCATGTATTTTGAGGTACTAGTGCTCCAGTTGCCAGTTTGGGGTATTGTTTAAAGCCAACTGCTGTCGGTAATCACTTTGCTTCCTGGCAGTAGAGAAAGCAGTGGTATACTTTATTATTCAGCTGAATCTCAGTTAATAAATTTATTAGTACTTTGGTAGTTTTTTGCTGTATCTCATGTCTGGAAGACACTATTGTATCAATTAATGTGTTAATGCATAAAACATTGGAATTGCAAAAAAAAATTGTGGTCACAAATAGATAAAGAAATATATTATTGAATACCTTGTGATGAGAAAAGGTTACAATGAGACATGGTGGGAGGGTAATGCTGGCTTACCTGTCAGCCAATCAGCAACATCCATGTGATACTTCAGTACTAACTCTGCTACCAGAGGGCAACTCTAATTGAATGAAATATAATATCACAGCAACAGTTGTTAGTAGGGTAAAAAGTACTTTACTTGCACTCTATTTCTTTTTATTTGTCTTTTCATTCTAATTTCATTTTTTTTTTCATCTGTAGTTTTACATGTAGTTAAAATAAGGACTATTTCTAGATTTATTTCTTCTGCTATTATAAGTGCTTTATCTCTTTACTCATCCAGCTTCCTCAGTACATGCAGCTTCACATGCGGTCAGTGCACTTTTGGAAGGACGAGCAGTACTTCTGTGAACTGTGTCATAAGGTGCTGACAGACAAGCGGAACCTGGTGCTTCATATGAAGAGCCACTTAGGACAAACCAAGACCACATGCAAAGTGTGTGGAAAGCAATTTGCTCGTAAGTCCTACCTCTGGACACACATGAGGGTACACAGTGATGAACGGCCTTACACGTGTACCCGCTGTCCCAAGAGTTTCAAGCAGTACAGCACCTGGAAGAACCATGAGAGGACACACACCGGGGAGAAACCCTACCAGTGTATTGTCTGCCGATCTATCTTCTCCACCAGCTCCTCGCTGTCCAAACACATGCAGTACGCCCATTACAAGATACGAGACTATGTGTGTGACATCTGTAAGAAGGCATTTATCAGCAAGACCAAGCTAGAGGAACATATCAAGGTTCACACCGGGGAGAAGCCTTACAAGTGTGATATTTGCCAACGTGCTTTTAACAAAATGAACAACTTGAGAGCACACATGTATGTCCATACAGGCAACAAGAGATATAAATGTGAGGTGAGTATTTTTCTTTTTTCTTAATACAGTCTCTTGTTTGTTTAGGATTTAGTCCCATGTCCACCCACCAGAGTGTGTTTTGTATGCACCACTGTAGTAACTCGATTTTAAGGTATACATTTTTTCGGACAAAATGGGCAAAAGTTGTGGTATGGCTTACACTTGAAGACAAACTTGTCCATTTGTAATGACACTAAATCTTTTTTGGGGAGATGTGTAGGTTCAGTTTTTACATATCCCTGTTTACATTCAGTGGCAACATGTAATCAAGTAAATATGGGTAATGTTATTTTCCTGAGAATTAACATGTAAGAGACAGTAAGAAATGTATCCAGCAAGCAAGGTCTGGGAGGAAAAGAAAAATGTACAATAGTTATTTCCTGACACCATAGTGGCTGTCTAATCCAAGTATCTAATGCATTGTGTTCTTGCAGTATGTTATTTATGACAGAGTTTTATAATTATACAGTATGTGGTTTGACTAAGTTTATGATGATGTTGGTCAGCTGTGTGGTGAAGGGTTTATGAGGAGGTCAGCCGTGGAGAGCCATATTCTGGAGCGGCACAATCTGGCTTCTGAATTCATCGTCACCAAGAAGAAGGAGGAAGGCAGATCACAGGATGGCATGACCGTCGCTCAGTTTATTTCTATGACCGAGGAGGAGGAGGAGGAGGAGGAAGAGGAGGAGGAGGAAGCAGAGGATGAAAGCGAAGAAGGGAAAGGGGAAGAAACATGCATTGTGGTGTATGTGCAAGAAGGAACAGAAACCAGTGGTGATTTACAGGTGACTGTGTTAGCTGAAGACACTGCACCCAGCCAGGTAGGTAGTGTTGACTGCAGTGCTCATTATAAGGTCTAGGCCTCTTCTTATGTCAATGCTATTGTATAAGATTGTTGAGGTTGCAAAATGAATATTTGCTAGTTTCACAATGATTCTCACCACTTTTATGTTTAGATAAGAAGCTGATTAATTGAATTTAATGTTGTAATTGCATGTGTAGTAAGCATTATCCTATTCCTACCATTTGGTATATAAAGGTTTTATGTTATGTATGTTAAAAGATATAAGATGTAAGGAACATTTTATGTGTGTTAGCATGGCAATGAACTTGTCTTCCCTCAGGTGGACATGAGTGGTGCCTTCTCAGAGTGCCACCAGAGACCAGATGAGGAGAACACCATCTCCTCTAATGTGCTTTCAGAGATTGTCCTGGATGGTGGCACTTCAACTCTACATCGTGAGTCCTTGACAACACTCATATCCCAAGCCGATGTTACACAGGGAATTACCATTGAGGGGACCACCACTGAGGCAATGGGACAGGTGATGGAGATTGATGAGGCAGGAGAGCTGAGGCTGGTGACAGGGACAGAGTTATAGTGAAGGACAAATTGAAGAGGATGGGGAAGAAAAGAAGCAGTGAAGGAAGAAGAAGAGGAACAATACAGTACACTAGTTACAGTTTGAAGCTGTCACAGCTTCATTACTTTTTTTTTTTTCCCCTAGATGTAACTAAAGTGACTAAGGGTGGAAGTATTATACAAACTATCTCTTCGACAAAAACAATCTTTGTTGCTCAGTTCGCATTATTTTGCAATGAGAATATAGCGATGAAGATTGTTTTTGTCAAAGATAACGTTTAATACTACCACCCTAAGATTTGCAGTGAACTGATTGCTACTGATTCATTTAAACTGAAAAAAGAAAAAGAAAAGAAGACTGTTTCATCTGGTAGACTCACTTATTGGAAGGAAGGGATGTAAGGGAGGGAGAGGGGGATGTGGGGTAGGCCAGAATTGTGGTGTAAGGATGGATGGGTAGATACATGAAGGAGGGTGAGATGAAAGTAGATGAGAAGGTTTAGAGAGTCAAGTAGAAATATTCGGAGCCTGATGTGATATTTGGAGCCTGAGGTTGGTACAGGTAGATTGTGTGAAAAGAGTTGGTGGTCAGTTGTACAAAGTGACAGTCAAAGCTAAAAGAATGCAGTTTATTTATAGTGTCTGAAGATTTCTACAGAGACAGTACTTAACAGGATGCATTCTTGGAGTTAATACATAGAGAAGAAAAGGGGTGTATCAAACGAGCAACTTTCATGATGCTTCTGTACGTAAGAAAATTATACAATGGACCGTTCAAAAGGAATGCTCTATATATGAAATAGGAGTTCAGGGTATGTGTGGCATAAGATCATATTCCCTCAGTTGGCTCAGGTGATGGTCTTTTAAACTGTATGTTTATTCCTAGTACTCGGATCGTGGTTATCATCATCATCATCAATCATCATCAATCATTGTAATACTCATTGAAGGGCAAACCCTCTACTCAGTGTTCTTCAGTTCTCACCATCACAGACCAACCCAACCCAACAAATGTTCTAATATCATATTACCATGTGATTTGTTGTCTGCCTTGACATCTCATATTATCTAATTGTTAAGAATAATATTAAAACATGTTTCCTGTACAGTATTATTATATATAAAAGACAGTAGGCTTTACTAGACAGAGGCCAAGCCTCAGTTATGTACAGTACAAGTACAGTCAGTTGGTAAGCAATACTCTAACAAATTATTGTGTAATGTTTTTCTACTTATGTTTGTATTTCATGGTTGTGACAAGTTTTTCTGCTTATGTTTGTATTTTATGGTTGTAACTGTTTCAGAACCATGACCTTATTATGACCATTGAACTGTGTAACAACTGTCAATAGCACGGATAATGTAGCACATGGTGGAAGACTGAAATGAGTGGTTGAGAAGGAACCACAAAAAGGTAAAAGTTACCAAACGGTAATCCCTCGTATAACTCTGTTGTTGTGGTTGTGTGTTGCTGTGTTTGTAATGAATTGGTGTACAGTACTGGTAAAACCACTTTATATATTACACACCCATAAACCCATTGGTGGATAATGAGGGTTTACTGTACAAGGATTTATAGAAAACTCTATACATGTATTACACATCCATAACAACAGTGAAAAACTAGAGATTACTGTAACTGTGATATTCACCCAAATTCTTTTAAGGGGAGATTCTCTTGTTGGCAAATTGGAAGGCTACTGATTCCTACTAACTATGCCAGAAAACAAACGTCATCAATGGTACTAATAGGGGATCTGTTCCATGGCATAGTTTGGAGGAATCAGAGACCTTCCAATTCACCAACAAAAGAATCTCCCCTTAAGCCATGTAATCTGACATTTTGGTCATAAATTGATACTGATTCCATTTACTGTACTGTACTTATATTTAACTACCTGATACAGTATATATATATATATATTTTTTTTTTTTTTTTTTTTTTTTTTTTTTTCAGAGTTTTCCTACTTGCTTCCATTGTTTCTTTATTATTTAAGCCATGAAGACCATTTTCTTGTTAGTGTTGAATTTTTGGTCACGAGTACAAGTTTGTTAACAAATTTGTAGTTACAGTACTTGAATTGTTAACCGACACATTTTTTTTACTTTTGGAATGCATTGTTAATTTATTTTTATGCTATTTTACTATCCTCAGTATGTTGTAAGATGACCACAAATATATTATTTTAACCTCTATGTGTTAAGGTAGATGAACAAACTGGAGAGGTGTAAGTAACCGATGTGTAAGTAACCAATGTGTAAATAGAAGAAGGGGAACTAAAAATGCGTTACAATTATTATACTGATAATGATGATAAGCTTAAATTGAGGAGAATTGATTAATAATATTGTTAAGAATTAATTTGGCAATGTTGTAATCCTTTGAAATACTTACCCATATATTATATATATATATAAACTATTAAATGGGATTAAAGAAAGATGGGTATACAGTACTTGGTAAATATTGAATGAATTACCGTTATTGGGTACGGTTTTTCTACATTCATTATCCACTTACTTAGACCATTCTAAAACTATTTTCTTCTATGGCATTTTCTCTGCAAATGCCCCATTTCCAAGATTTGGATAATGGAAATTATTCAAATGGAGCATTTTGAAATTAGCCTGACCTTACCTAACCTAACCTAGACCGCATCAGACTACCGAGACCTAACCTGGGCAGACTACCGGGACCTAACCTGGGCAAACTACCGGGAAATAACCGTGGTAAAGTACAGAAAATGACCGGGACAAAGTACTGGGACCTAGCCGGATCTGGCAACACTGCTAAAAAACGGTAATTCTTTCAATAAATACCGTATACTTAACCATATATATATATATAAACTATTAAATGGGATTAAAGAAAGATAGGTATTTCGGTATATTTTAATAGGAACTCCTTTATTTTTCATACTAGCGCTTGGTGTTAAGATGTAACAAAAAATGTAAAACACATATGAGAAGTCATACTCTGTGGACCTTTTATACCCCATGACCTAAATTACTCAAAAGTAGCCAATTTTAAATAAGCCACCAATCTAGGAAAATATAGGTGGCGGTATTCAATTTCTTAGTAGCCAAGTTGGGCTATAAAACTACGGATGTTGCAACACTGTTATGATGCGTGATGCACTTTCGTATCGGCTCAGTCACCTAATAAATAATGTAATGTCATATTTCACGAGGTAAACGATATATAATATTTGATATATCCTTAGCTTCAATACTTTACTATGATAATATAGATATAGTAAGATTTAATGTCTAGTGCACAGAGCCGAAATTAAAATAATTAGTACTGAATACATCATTTTCATTTCCCACCCTTTTATTTAACATTAACACACGTCATTACCTAAATTGTTATTCTTTCCTCTATCATCCATTCTCTCTACTCCCTTCGTAGGTTACAATAGTTGATCGTGGCTTACCAAGACTACCCCCTCCCCAACACACACATCAGACGGCCACAGTCCACTGTTTGGTGGTTGGATACTGGATACACACGGGCCACTATTTGGTGGCAACCACATGATGGATATATCGGTGCGGTAACGTATGTATGTCATGAAACTTGACATGTCAATATGTCACAGTCAATACCATTAACCATAACCATTATTACTATGTTAAATCTAAGTTAACCTGTTGGGTTCACTGCCAACATGACCGTCAACAATTATGTCAATTGGTCTGTCACAGCTCGACCTCTGCCACAAACAAGTGGCCATATAAATTAACGCTATCAACGGTCTACAGTGACATGACACCGTGGTGTGGTAGGTAAAATGGATCCAGTCACCATTATTTTCAGTTTGCCGACAAAAAATGGCTCGTTGCAGCAGGGCTTCTATAGAAACACGTGTTTCATTTCTGGGCACAAAACAGTGGCTTATTACTGTGGCTACCACTGTCCTCTGAAACTTGGCTGGTTTTGAAGTAAACCCGTACACACCAACCAGCAAGGGTCTCTCATCCTTGCCAACCAGTGCATCGGTTGTATTATTTTGTGCATTATGTATTGCTTATATAAAGAAAAATTAGGTTATGCGAAACAATATATTAAAATTTATTTTCACTATCTTTATTTCTTTAAATTATAACAGTACAGTATTACAAAAAAATTGCTACATTTAGCAGTTATAGGTGATTCAGCAGTCTATGATTACCACCCTGTGCTAATTTAAGTGACGTCACACACCAGCTGATTTCCCTTCAGTTGAACCTTGTATTTTTTTGTGTTGTGTTAGATTACAGTGTATGATTGTGTGTGTGTGAATGTGTTGGAAGTGACCTCCACCCGAGTGATAAGCCACACACACCGGATATACCACGGCATTCCTGGGCCACAAAACAGTGTAGAAATGGCCTAGAGGAAGAGAAAACGATTATAAATACATTGCAGCAGAGGGAGTTTGTATGTCAAGGAGTTACCACCATCATCACAACAACAACAACAACAACACCACTACTAAAATAACCACAACAATAACAACACAACAACAACATCATCATCATCATCATCATCATCATCATCACAACACTACTAAAATAACCACAATAACAACAAAACCCATAAAAACAACACCATCACAACACTACTAAAATAACCACAACAACAACAAAACCCATAAAAATAACAACACAAACAACAACTACAAACAACAACAACCACACAACACCATACATAACTTTATAGAAAAACATGATAATGAGGTTTTAAAATACAGGACATTACGAGCTTGACTCAATCCTGTAACTTAAAGATACAAATAGCTACAACAACAACCACAAAATAACATAACTGCAACAACCATAACAACACCACCACCACCACTAGCACAGCAACCACAACACCACCACAACCACAACAACAATAACCACCATAACAACCACCACATCACCATAACAACAATACCACAACACCACAACTGCAACAACACCCACAACCACAACACCACCACCACAACAACAACACCACAACTGCAACAACACCACAACCACAGCTGCAACACCACCGCAACCACAGACACAACATCCACTACAACAACCACAACAACAACCCCACTAACTTACAGCCGCAACAACAATCACAACAACAACAACAACATGGCGGCCATTCCTATTCCTGGTAGAAGTGATAAAAATGGACTTAATGATGAAGGAATTGAATTAACTTTAGAAAATGATGATGAAGAAGAAAGAGGGGGGGTGTCCAGTACCTCCCCCTCCTCCTCCCCCCCTGCCCTACACCCCGATGCCTATGTTACCCTAAAGGAAGATGAGAGTACTGGGGTTCCCCTCAACACACCATGGACCTTCTGGATTGATAAGTTAGTAACACACAGTCATACACAATTGCCGAGGGAAATGTCACAGATGAAAATAATCTTATAATGGTATAACTTGTTTCTTGTAGATTCATGTAATGTAACATATTTACTTTAATATTATTTATTTTTGTTTTACATTCGTGTAGATGTATACCATAGCCAGTTATAAGTTACTGATTTACATTTGATAACCAATGATAAGTTCTGATACTTTACTTCCTTATGAGAGCTTGCTATTTTTATGTTGTATTTTTTCTGCAGTCTTATAATGCTATTTTATATAACGCCCAAGTCCATACTGTTGAACTAAGAAATGATTGTAGAATAAACTCTTGGTAAGAGATGATTTGGAATTATTGTAGTTTTTTCCCTATTAGTGGAACGACTTTGTTTCAATAATGTAGTAGAATTATCATGTACTGTTCTACAAGGGAAACACATAGGCCTACAGTACATGTACTGTACACTGTTTAGTATGTCACATGGAATGGTTCCAGGTCTCCCATTTCTCATACCCTTGGCTGTAGAAAAGATATAAAGGCTTGGTGTGATAAGTGCCATCCTCCCCAGGGCTACACGAGGGGCGACGGCAGCAGAGTACGAGGCCAACATGAAGCGTATCTACAGCGTCTCCACAGTCCAATCTTTCTGGTCTGTTTATAACCATATCCCCGATGTCTCCGAGCTCTGCCTTCGTTACTCTTACCATCTCATGCGTGGGGAACGGAGACCCATGTGGGAGGATGAGGGTAACCAAAATGGAGGCACCTGGAGGATCAAGGTGGCCAAGAGAGATACAGTAAGTTACACACAGAATAGAATGTTGCATGTTGGAATAGATAGATATGTGTCAAGTGTCACTCCCCTTAACAAATGTATACAGTATCTTGTCATTGTGTGGCTGATAAAACATGAACCACCTGGTAAGTTCATGGGAGGAATGTGAAGGAAAAGATTCAATATCCTTGGTGTCCCATTTACTGGGTTCTGATTCATGGGTGGATGGAGTGCTCAGAAATTTCTACACACAAGTCTGTTAAAAATCAAGGAGAAAGTAGTGAAGGTATCTTGGTAGAGGTGGGTAACTAATGCAGTAAAGTGTATTGAAAGATGAAGTGTTATGGTACAGTATTTATAAAAGTGATCACTTGTATGAGTGAAAGTATCCTAGTATAACATAACCTGACTGTCACATCCCACAACAGTCCCAGGTGTGGAAGGAACTCCTACTGGCAGCCATTGGGGAGCAGTTTGAGGGTCATCTGGCAGAGGGAGATGAAGTATGTGGAATCTCAGTGAGTGTAAGGGAGAGGGATGACCTCCTTCAGATCTGGAACTATGATTGTAGCCTCACTCCCAGTGCTACTGTCATGAAGAAGGTTCACAGTCTTGTCCCAGACGTTGTTTTTACTGCAGAGTTTTATAAGCGTGAGTAGACTCTTGTTACAGTCCTTATGTTTTATGAAGGCGAAATGATATGGCTGGGATAATCCAGGCAAGAATGCGCATCTACCATCTCTTTCATTCAAAATAACTAATATCATATCCTTCACCATGAATTTCTAGTTGTTTTGTAAATTCACTGCATACTGAGAACCAAAACGGTATTAACAACATTATCCCATTTCGCCTTCATAAATTTGAAGCATTATAGTATTATAAACAAATGGATGAGGTGTTGCAATGATAGTGAGTTTGCTCAGTTTCTTCTTATATATAGGCCAAGGGAGGAAGGCAGTAAGAAACATGGGAGTTATGGCAAAATTGTAAAGTAATGAGTAATATTAACTTGATAATCTCAGATGCTCAATTGAGACATTCATCATTGTTTCTTATTTGAAGTGCATTATACTCATGGTAACGGCCCCACTGGAGCCTGCTTACACTCCATGGATTGATATCAGTGTACCTATTCCTTAGAGATGTGAAACATTAATGTGGTCATTACACCTAAGTACAGTATTATTAGTAATATATTAGTTGTGTATAGTATCTCCTAATAGTGACATGTATAAATAAGGTGTTGTCATCTAGTGGGTCAGAAGAGAAGCTACCAACACCATGAAGCTCCGCTGTCTCATCTAGTGCGACACTCAATAATCTCGGGGCCTCGCAAGAGTCACAGGCTACTGATAGCCTACAGTCCCATGTTTGAGGTAAAAAAAAAAATAATTCTCAGGAATATAAGTGTTAATAGTTCTTGGTCTCTCCACAGCTCACCAGACCCACCATGCATATGAGGGAGAGAAGTCACAGATGGCCGGACCTCCCCCGACCTTCTCTTGAGATCGGCATTCATTAGGTCACTGTGTAAGCTCTGTGTCACTCTTGTTGCCCTTCTACCTTCTCCCACCTGGCTTATTTTCTGGCCTTGTTTCTCTCTCTTCTAGCTGCCTGTCTTTCCCATCTCTTTCTCTTTCTGCCTCCCAGCCATTTCTTCACGTCTCTTTTATAAATTTAGTTTTAGCAAGTAAGGCAGATTTTTAATATAGTGTAATGCTGTCTCGTGCACTCTTTACCTTGTACACAACTAGCATTCAGTAACCATATCTAATATTTCATACCACCTAACCATCTCTCTTCCCTCTTTCCCTTTACTACTAATGATACAGTGTAATATACATATCTTTCTTATCTTTGTACTCCCACCTCTTGCCACTCCCCTCCCTTCCCACCTCCAAGTGTAGCCTTGTACAGGAATCATTTTGCTCACAGGTACTGAGATGTAAGTGAGAGGAGGATTATTTCAATATGCATAAAGTTGTAGGTTAGGAAATATATAGAGAAATTTTGAAAATCAGTAATGTTGATGTGACATAGAAATTGACTGTTAAGAGAGAAACAACAGGTTTTAGTGGAAATTTTTTTACAGTACAGTACTATAACTTAATGATTGTGATGATAATATAAAAGGAACACTGTGATGATACTTCAAATGTAGAAAGCACTGTAGGGAAGGTTGAAATACAGAAATGTTAATTTTATATTTTTAACAGTTTAAATAGTTCCATGAGTACCCAGTATTCTGTAGGTCTTATTGGTTATTAAATCTTAGCCTTATGCGAGTATATCTAAGTACAGTAAGTACCCTGTACTGCAGTACTGAATTATATAATGGTTTGAGCTGCTTGATGTTAGAGCTGTTGCCAGTTCATCAGCTGTGCCATGTCAAATGCAATATTATAGTTTTAATTGTAACTTTTTATGTGTTTTATAAAGGGTGTGGTGCACCGAAGATGGTGCGAACAATCCATTAACGAATAATTTTTAAGGTATATGATGCTGATAGTCATCAATGTGTAAATCTCCAATTAGGTACAAGTATGGTAATATAGTGATATGTGATGTGGTAGGATTGTATTGTAGATTTTAGTTACTGGGGATATACCAACAAGTATAGGTACCGGTACAGGATCTTCCCTTAAAATATGAATTTGAATATTCGTTAATATATGTAAATTTAATTCGGCTGAGGAATATTTCACAATTTTAAGGATAAATGATACAGATATTTAGCTCATGAAGGAAAGGTATTACTACAACTTCACATCCCAATAGTATAATTGATATAAACATGCATTGAATAGAAGATGTAGGAGCTGCACATGTTTTGTCAGTGCAGCTCTAAGGTTACTACTATGCAAGAAAAAAATATAGGCTTGGTGATGGTGAGTTTTGACACAATGGCTCACTTGATAGCCAAATACAGTACATAGAGCTCTCATATCTACCACCATTATTGTCTACCCTGTGACTCTGGTTACTTACTCTCATAAGAATAACTTTTAGAGTGCTGTATTTCCAATCCAGTAAATGCCATGGGGATTGAAACGTGAGAGAAAAGATATTGCAGCAAATTTAGAGGCTACTAATTCCCCCCAAACCTTGAAAGAAACTTGGGAAAATGTCAGTTCAGAAAGTCTGTTTGGAGTAATTATCAACATCCAGCTCACCTGAACGTACCTTAGAGCCCTCCGAGTAGTAGCTATCTAACCAGGACAGTGCCTCGACTTAGGTACGTACACATTAAAGTATAAGATAGAGCAGGAACCCAAGCAGCTGTGGGGGTCGGTCTTGTGTAGGACAATGATGTTAGTGTTCCATTTTCTACCACTATTGCCATTTTTTAATCAGCCACGATAGTCAGTCTATAGCGTGATTAGAATAAATTTATCTTTTGTACCTTGATGCATTCAGTACTAGACGAGAGTAGAGTAGCCTAGATCAGTCACAAAAAATGTAGTAAGGTGGTGGTGGTGGTGTCGTGACAAGTGCATTATGTCTGTTCACTTTCATATGGCAGTTATTGCATGAGAATGGTCTTTGGACATGAGTGTGTTAATCACAGCTTTCTTATTCGATTCTTAATGAACCTCTTCCTTTATATGATAAAATGCAATAAAGAAGGTTCAATCAATCAGTTCCAGTGTGGCAAGTACTGTAGAGTTGCCAAGGGAAAGTGGCCACATACTGCCATTAAAGACATGTATTGGCATTAGAGTTAGCCTACTACATTCAAGTTCCTTATGGGGAAGGTAATATCTTTTAGCCACTCTGTTTTTAGTATACAGTACTATATAATTATATATTTCATAACAATGTTTTTAGATAATCTTTATGCGGAAATACGTATTGTGTTTTAGTGCCAACATATTAACATTATGCTAAGTTTCTTGACCTTTCTGCCTTTCCACCACGTATAAGATATAGTTTACGTACATATCTATTTTTCTGTTCGTTCTTGAATATTAAAGCATCATTGTATACCTGTAGATTTTACAGTGATGTTTGCTACCTGTTATAATAATAATTCCTGTTGACCTTCCTGGTAGTGAAGATGGACATGACAGCAGGAGTAGTGGAGGGTGTCAGAAGGAATATTGATCACATTTTGTACAATTTTACCCGAGTTACTAATATATGTAGTTGTTAGTGTTTTATAACTCTCCACTTTTTGTCAGTCAAGAAAATTTATTACTCCTCTAGTACTGTGCATACAGTGAAGGTAAGTTGTATGAGTAATAATAATGAATTTTCACCACTCACAGTTTTTCCCAAATACAATAGTTTAATTGTAGTGAGTCAGAGATTAGCGTGTGAATTTGATTCTTGCCATCTTTTTATAGAGTAGACCTGTTTGACTTTGGAAAGGTATGGGATATATGAAATCTGAGAACTTAAGCAAACCCTTTGTGCTTATTTTTTAAAACTGTATACAGTTAACAGATAGTGATAAACAAATGAGAGCCTTGCTTAACAGTTTATTTTTTGTCTAGTGATGTCATTTCTTCATTCCATCACATACAGTATAATTATATGGTGTAGGTGAGGTCTGGTAATTGTTTCATCATTGGTTCATATCACTGGGCTGCAGGATTGTTTTCTGTCAGTCCTCACTTGCTTGCTGTGATATCTCTATTGGCAGAATGTTCTTAGAAATCTAAAGTACAGAGGTTGCAATTATTAACTTGACATGACATGTGTTAGAATGTATAATGTTGTAATAACATGTTCCCACTATTACAAGGTTATAATGTATATGAAAACATACTTGCCATATTAGTATCAGTGTTGGATATTGATACAGTGTATCTTGACAAGAATACTCCAGTAGACAATACACACTGAAATTATTGTAAAACATGTGCAGATAATAATTATGAGCAATATACTGGGAAGAGGGTACCATATAGACAATACAACAAGCGCTGCCTCCCATCCATGCAATTTTACTGTTGACACATAGGTTAGAAATTTCAATAGTTGACTGAAATATGTATCCATTTTTCCCAGGACTGTAGGGACTCTTGTCACAAATTATTCTTTGATCTTTCCTTCTTTTGAAGTCTATATGGTATATAATTATTTATGTATGTGTGTACTATATATTTTTTACACAAATTAACTACTGCTAATTTACTCTAATTTTTACCATATTATATTTCCTTTATGTTTTACTACTGTTTTATTTATTTTATGTTTTTCTTAGCATATACTGTATACTGTATCGTAGCTCAAAAAAGTACCAGAACTTAATGTGCAGATAGTTTTGAAATTGTAAGTTGTGGGTCACTCTTGTTGTTTCAGTAAGGTTGGTACGCATGGAGTGATATTCAAGGTTGTTAATATTGGTTTTGTAGCAGCACTTGCACAGTGTGTTTCAGATATTCAAAATAAGAAAACTTAAATCTTTATCAGTATTAGACAGTGCCATGGGTAAGGACTCTAGTTGAACGTTTTCCTTAACCACTTGGCTGCGGCCATTATCTATCGCGGCAGCTCCCTCTCCCGGGTCTCTCTCCCGCACTCGCAGTCACTATGTAAACAACAAATTTTACAGCTCATAGCTTGTAAACCACTCACGCTACAAAAATGAATGATACAGGATATTGAAGTACAAACCTTTAGCTGTCTCCTGATGTACTTGTGAAGACTAAAATGACATCTGTAGGATGACATCAACTCAAAATTCACTTTGACACTCTACACTATATTTACATATATAAGTAAGTTTTCACACTTTAATTTTTTTATAAAACATGTCAGAATCACAGTTTTCAACACAACAATATGAAATATAATGTCACTGTCATTTTTACGTACATATATGGTAATTACAAGAAAAGAGGAGTGATGAAAATTTGTCCTTCTACCCTCACAGTTCAAGCAAGACTGACTGGTGATGGGTGAGATGGCTCTAGCCAAGTCCCTGACTGCCAGCCACAGTGTTACCACCTCAAAACTAGCTTGCTAGGGACTGCTGTCGAATGAATGCTACACCCGCGGTGCTCCAGTATCTCTCGATATTTTACTAAAATATTTTATTAAAATATCTCTCGATATTTTACTACACCCACGAATTAGTTCATGCTTCACATTTTGCATTGCCTTCTGTCGAAGTCAAGATGGTAAAGCTCTCGGCCTCTTACATGAATGAAACATTCTCAATGGAAACTTCACAAGAAACACGTCAAAGCCTCATAGCCCTTCACCTGGAGGGCAACAGCAATGTTGAAATTGCAAGACAGATTGGTGTTTCCAAACAAACAGTACTAATAACAATACACAAGTATTAAACAAAGCACTGATTCATCTTACCTGTAGGAACTGAGATGTAGTGTATAAATGTCACGTGGTAACTGAAATCTTCAGGACTACAAACATGTGCTACAAAGTCTAGGGCGTGTTTCAAATCACATTGCTGATTTTTCAAATTGTTTACCACAAAAAATAGTTCTGATACTTTTTTGAGCTACTGTACCTTATTACTGCTAATTAACACCCTTCAGTATGATTAAGCATTGCATCGTGGTGGTAGTCAGAACAAAACTGACCTGCAATAGTGACAGAGCCAAATCTTATTCATTCACATTTTGTAATCCATGGTTTGATACCGTATGTACAGTCACTCAAGAAGTATCTGTCAGGTTCCATCTAAAGTTTGTCCATGTTTCTTTATATTGCCTCTTCTGTATTTCTAGTTCTATAAGAGCCCAGGTCCAGCAACCTGTAGCCAAATTTTTCTTTCTTTCTTCCTTGCTTCCTCCATTCATCCTTGTTCTGGTGTCTCCCAGACTTCCTCCATTCATCCCAGTTGCAATGTCTCCTAGCCTTCCTGTCCTTGCTTTCTTGCTTTCTCCATTCATCCCGTTTTAGTGTCTCCCAGCCTTCCTTCTCCTGACATCTTACATGAATAAATAAGAAACAAAACTTGCCAATAACATGAATCCATAAACAAGTATAGTATAGTACTGTACGTACGGAGCTGGTTGATAAAGTTAATATGTCCCACCGCTGCACCAGCAGAGTTCCTCAAGTGACAGGATCCATAAATCAGTATGAATATTGTGATATGAACAAATTGTGAAGAATAGGGTGGTGATATGGGCTATAAGTAAAGATTTCAGCAGTAATAGCATAGCATCTTCATTTTCATTCAGGTGAGAGATTTACACACTTCCTGTGGTCTTCTCGTTTTTCCTCATTCACATGTTATTCCACATCTACTGTTGATGTGGTTGTCATGTTTATTCACAAGTTTACTTTTTTCTTGTGATTTAACTATTTCAGTTTGATTCTGTATTGAATTTTTGATAGTTGCTGCTTATCTCATTCACTTGTTTTCAGTCACTCCATGTTTCCAGGTTTCAAATGTTAAAATAATCTGTAAAATATAGTTGCATAGTGTTCATGCATCAACGTTTTATTATAATATTTTCTTTATACTGTATGTTAGCAAAGCTATATACTGCATTCATTTTTTTTTGGCTTTATGCCTATCGACTCATTGTGTTGGTCATTAAGGCAGTCAGTGTTGTTACATCAACACTTCTTCCCCCAGCCTACAAGGTTACAATCCTTGCTCTTACAGCCAGGTACCTAATTACTGCTAGGTGAACAGGGACATAGGGGGCTGGGAAAATTGTCCAACAATTCCACTAACTCGGGAATCGAACCCAGGATCTCTCGCTTGCTAGGCGAGTATGATTAACCATTACACCATCAGCACCCCCTTTAGCGAAGCACAGTTGTATGATACACTATATATTTACCTTACACATATTATATTTTCCTCACACTATATATTTTTCCTTCTGTTCTTTTGCCAAGTTTTAGTTCTTATTTTAGAGACAGTGTACAGTTGACTCCTGCTGTTTATGTTGGTTGTGTGTCAGACACCCCAGCAAAATTAAAAAATTCATGTATAGTTAGCACACTTTCCCAAACGACTATTATTACTATTCCAATTCCCTACAGACTCCTCACAAGACTGGTAAATTTAATTTGGGGCACAAATATGCAGTACTACAAGTACTCTCTGAAAAAATTACACAAATACAGGCACAATGACCCTGAACACATTGCCCAAAATCCAAATAAATTCTTAGTTTACATGTTTTGTTCACAATAACACCATATAATTTTTTTTTTTTATTATTCTTGAATATGTGAAACACCCTCAAATGGCTTCCTACTGTATTAAAATTCAGAAATATGCAGACTGACAGATGGTGAGCCAACGAATAGCAGGGTTGACTTATATTATAAAAACTTTTAAACAAACTGCTTTTTTCTGCACAAGTCTAGTCTTTCAGCTTGTCTTACAATACAGTACTTCATCATTCACAAAAAAAACTCTGTTCTTCTTTTTAAGTAACTTGCTAATTAAGAAAAAAATTGTGTTGATGGTGATGTGAACTTAGATTAAGTAATTTTATATAAAATATAAAAATCTTTTATCTACGCAGGTGTTTTTTTTCTTGCACTCCTTTATAAATCAAGAAAATCTAACATTATAAATGTTTTTTGAAGGACCTCATTGCAAATTCAATAATGTAAGGTACAGTCGTGGCACATAGTCCTTGATCAAGGTGTAAGGGGAAGTCTGGTCAAGGATTATGTGCCGCTACTGTAGGCTACACCAGAGTTATTCCAATTTAAGTATAGTTCCAATACTTTTTTTGCCATCTGTACACAGCAGGTAAGGTAAGAATATTTTAAGGATAGATTATTATAAATAGATGATAGATCTAAGCATAGTTGAAAACAAAAACTGAGAAATACTATTTCTTACTATTAATTTTATAGTCCTGTTTCATGCAAGACAGCTCTCACTAAACTATAGCCTCCTAATGGAGGATATTGTCGGTGGTGATGTGGGCAATACATGTACAGTCGGAAGAAAAAGTATTGCAACTCCTCTATGGATAGTTGTATTTAATTTCAATGTAAGGGTGGTTCCAATACTTTCTTTGCCGACTGTACTTTGAGGGTTTTGGTGCCACTCTATTCCTTTATCTCCTTCATCGTCTTACAGGCCTTGGATAGTCTTCTTTCATCCTCAAATAAATGTTTCCCTTTCTCCTTTTCACTCGTGCTACAAGATCTTGCAAGCCTAGTTAGCACGGTCATATATATATATATATATATATATATATATATATATATACTTAATTTCAATTCAATTACTAAAAAAAATGGTACATATTCAAAATTTGCAAAGAGCATGGTAGAAATTCATTAATGAGTTCTACAGAGTTGGGTCATGTAGCCCACTGAGGTTACAGGAGTGCGCTACCATGGAGGTATAATTATACCTCTATGTGCGCTACCCCTCCTCAGTCCTCACCCAGTTTATACGTACAGTAGAAATTATCGAATTCAGATTAAAGTAGTTTGAGGCGAAATACTGTACTCCAATGTTCCACTCCAACCTATTTTCCTTTACCGTTTTAAGTGAAATCAAAGGGCAACATATTAACTTTTATTTGGGGAGTCCGCCTACAAAATTCCAATATCGAATTACAGGGTCATATTAAAAAACATTGATGGTGTATACGACGGTGTGGTACCAGTACGATGACGCCTTAGGAAAACAATAGAACCATCGTATTCACCACTAATGTTCTTGAATATGGCCCACAGCAAGATTAAAACACACTGTCTGTCTTATAATCTTGGCCCACAGTGTACCATAAATTTTTATAGTAAATCTTATATACATATCGGTAGTATTGTATTATTAAACGCACAGAGTATTTCGTACGCAAATATAACCTTTGAGAATGTATAAAGTAACCAAAGGAGTGAACAATATAAATTTTTAGTCCCGTAGTTCACTGACTCCTTTTTGTTTACCTTTTACACTGAGAACAAGTGATTAGTGAAGTCGCTACGAAAATCTCATGGTTGCTGCTAGGTTGTATTCATATTGTACTGCAGATAGATATGCAGGCTGCAAGCTCATGAAGTAAGTGATAGTGTCTCTGTGTGTAATAATAATAATAAACAAACTCGAATATAACGGACAGGAGCTTCAGAGTCAACAGTAGGGCAGTATGTAAAAACGTTCATGGTGCATACGATGGCGTTGTACCGGTACGATGGCTCCATAGACAAACAAAAGAGCCATCGTATACACCACCAATGTTCTTGCATACGGCCCTAAATAGCATATAACGGACGACTGCGGTAAAATAGTAAGTTTTGGTAAGCCTCTTCAACCATATTTTAGTCGTGTAACTTTTAGTGTCGTATACCCTGCTCTTATTATAGCCATTACTTTCTCTGACAAAACCTGATGTAAACAAAGTGATCCTTATAATATCCCAAACCTGATAAAATTATTAAGTGTGGAATTAAAGTCATCGTGGTGTACCCTGAGACACGAGGTTAAATTAATGGGAAAACCTGGGGAATATCTGGTTTGTGTGTGTTTGGCATGGACGTGAGGCAGCATGAAGCGTAAACCAACCAACCAACCACACACAACAGCAGCTGACGGGGCGATTATTATGCCTTAATATTATTATCATCATCATCATCCCAGGGTTATTATGCTGGTTTTCTCACTGGCGTCCCCGTCTTTCTCAGGACATTCTACCATACGTCAGATAGGAAAGATTAGGTTAGGTTGGTATAGGGTGAATAAAGTCACCTGAAGATTAATTGCTTAGGCTATTACAGCTAACGCGTGCCTAGTAGTAGTAGTAGTAGTAGTATTGATAATGATATGTCATACTAACGTCATACGGGTTGCGTAACCTTATGGAAAACATACGGTAATCATGTGCTTCTTTCAAAGTGAGGACATTTCGGGATTATGAGTTCTGTCCTGGCTGTCTGTCATGTATGTTGGTGTTGGGATGTAGTAGCCAGGATTCACAAAGCAGCACATGGTCGACTCCCCAGTATAGGCTTCGTTAGGTGGGGTGAAGTAGTTTCCAAGTGTGTACTGTAGGCTACTCTTATAATAATAAGATTCGGCAACTGCGAACTGTGAGACACCTTCATTTAATCCGAGGCTTTTATAGTTTATTTTGTGGTTTGTTTTGATGTATCTGACCCTCTTGTATAATTCTCATACGAATAATGTGTGTGTGTGTGTTATAATATGAAAAAGACCATCTTGCTGAAACGAAGCCCCCCCCTCCCCAGTGAACTTTGCCCATGAATAATTCGCGGACGACTTGGAGCCCTAAGCCATCTCCGCCGTAAGCATCCGGGCGGCAGAAGATGATACTTAGCCTTTTTTTTTTTGCCCCACTACACGAGACAAAATGTTAGGACCACGAACCCCTTTCCGACGACGAAGATAGATGTAATGAGAAAGATAATATATATATTTTTTTTCATGGGAAGTTGATACTAAGATTTATAGCTAAAATTGAAAACTCGCTTAGGCCTATTTGTAAAAAGACCCATTAATTTTGCTACAGTACTGGAGAAGTGAGAAATAATGACGATTTTAATGATTGAACTCTGAAAATCATTAATTACGACTTCTTAAAGGGTGACGAGTGAAGGGAAGGCGAACCTGATTTTCAGAGTAAAGTTTTTAACACTCAGGAAAATTCTCCCGCCTTTCCTTGCGCCCTTAAGAACGTCAATAAAGCTGCCTCCTCGCTGGCTCGGCTCGCCCCAGTTTTCCTTCAGTGTGCCCTGGGCCAGCGAGGTGGGAGGACGTCACTCTGAGTAGCCTCCCTCGCTCACACCTTACTCTCACTCCCACGTTTACTTACATTTAAATTCCCAGTCTGTAAAATTTTTATTTGTTATGTAGGGATTTATATCACACCACAGACTCATTTCAAGGTCCAAGTATGCTCCGTGTCGGTTAGGTTTGTTTGTGATATATAAGAAATGATGAATGCGTTTTGAATTAATTTTCGTGTTCGGGGGGTGGGCAATATTTACGTAACGCGACACTCCCAAGTTGTGCTACCCATGTTGACCGAGGAAGTAAGACGAAGAGGGAAAGCTGTTGGAGGAGGAGGACGCGAGAGTAGGGGGAAGAAGAAGATGAAGATGATGGTGAGGGTTGAGCGATCCTCCACCCATTTTACCTCACCCCCTACCTCCTCCTCCTCCTCCTTCCCTTCTTCCCCCTACCTACGAATATCATCAGCACGGAGGAGGGAGGAAGGGGGGTTCTCTACGTCCCTCCTCCTCCCCCCTCCTCTCCTCCTCCTGTTCCTCCTCCTACTTGTTGCCGGTAAGTGCTTCTCCTCCTCCTCTTCCTCCATCATGTTGCTCTACACCGCAATGTTTGTATAGTTTCTCAAGTTACAAACAAGAGGGTCAAGTTTGCCTCCTTCATCTTAAGTTCGTGTTGTTGCTCTGTTGCGTGTGTGTGTGTGTGTTTTCGTATCAAAGGCACGAATACACTTACGAACGGAGTAACATAATAGTGTATAGTTTTATTTATCAATTTACAAACAAGAGGGTCAAGTTTGCCTCCTTCATCGTAAGTTCGTGTTGTTGCTTTGTTGCTTGTGTGTGTATTCAGAATCAAAGGCACGAATACACACACATCTTTTGGGTAAATACAGTACTGTACATTATTGCCAGTTTGTATAAATCTTTTGATATACAATGGAGGGTGTACAATTGTGGTCAGAAGTTCCGATACACGTGACGGTGACTCAGAGTAGATAATTTACCCATATTTTCCTGTATTCCTTCCAATGACACTTTTGATTTGATAAGTAAACACCAGGTTGCAACCCATTAGAAACTACTGTACTACTAAGGTATCCAATCCAGGGAAGATGTATGTACCAGGTTTATCCATGTCGCCCCCCTCCCCTCCTTTACTGTTTGTGTGACGAAACTTTTACTCGCAACTGTACACACACTTTTATTTTTTTTAGTTTGTGTGATAGAACTTTTTTTTTTTGTGTGGGTGTGTGGGTGTCAGAACTTTTAACCTTGGCGTAAACAAATCTCTTCCAAACCCACTCTTGTTATAATATTATGACTTCCATCTAGTGCTTATTATTCCTCCCCTCACCTTCACTCGCATCCTTCTCTTCCTTATACCTCTCAACTCCATTCACTCAGTCTTGTACGTCACTCCCTCCCTTATCTCTCCTTTACCTGTCTTTTACTTTCCATCCTCTCCTTTATCTATGGTACCTTCTCACTCTCATACAACACCTTTGCTTGTCTCTTACTCTGCATCCATCAATCATCCCTTCCATGTGGCCAAACACACCGAGTACCCCATCAGTGTTTTCCTCCCGACCCTCCAGCACCTCTACCACCAGCAAGTCTCTCTGTCTGTCTGTCTGTCTGTCCACCTCAACGCCACATCGCTCACCAACTTCCTCATTAGTCAGCTCGTCCATCCGTGTGACTCATTGACTGACTCCACTCCAACTGTCGATCTGGAGTTATTTCATTCCCTCCCATGCACACACGACTCTTCCCTCCGCTTGTGTTAGTGTGACTCTTATGTTTGACTACAACTGCCTATCTGGAGTCATTTCATTCCCTCCCATGCACACACGACTCTTCCTTCGTTTTGTGTTGGTGTGCATGTGACTGACTAACTGACCGACTGACCGACTGACTGACTGACTGACTGCCAATCTCGAGTCATTATACTCCCACCCACTCCTCTCCTCTTCCTTCGTCTTGTGTTGGTTGGAGTGCCTCTAGTTACGTCTTTCATTCCCACTTCTCTTCCTTCGACTTGTGTTGGTTGGAGTGCCTCTAGTTACGTCTTTCATTCCCACTTCTCTTCCTTCATCTTGTGTTGGTTGGTGTGCCTCTAGTTACGTCTTTCATTCCCACTTCTCTTCCTTCATCTTGTGTTGGTTGGAGTGCCCCTAGTTACGTCTTTCATTCTTTATAAGTGACATTGGGTTGGAGTGCCTCTAGTTACGTCTTTCATTCCCACTTCTCTTCCTTCGTGTTGTGTTGGTTGGTGTGCCTCTAGTTACGTCTTTCATTCCCACTTCTCTTCCTTCATCTTGTGTTGGTTATAGTGCTACGTGGGGTCACTCTTCACTCACCACTTTTCTTCTTATACCCCAGGGCAGCAGCAGAAGGGATTATATAGCACTATCATGCATGCGAGCAAGTGACTTCTTCTTGACGTCAGTGCCAGCCAGTCTTCTCTATTTCCTGCAAGCATTTTGTGTGATATATGTCTTATTCTAGCTTGTGCAGTCAGTCAGATTCAAAAGCCATTTCCATTATGCAAAGTAACATATAGATAGACAGACAGATAGATAGAATGACAGTGATCAGATTATAGTTGGACAATATCTGTGTGTATAAAATAAAGTACTAAATATATGAATAACGAACCCGTCGACATGGCTAAACAGATAAATAAATAAATAAATAAACATTGAGTGTGTTGCTATAATCCGGAACATGAAATAATTATAGGCATGAGGGAGTGGCTGTATGTATGTATGTAATGTATGTATGTATGTAACTTTACTGAGCTGTGCTACACTAATCCCAACTGATCATATAAAGAGATTATAATATGGAGTGTAGAGCTTTGTTGTTGATGTGTGTGTGTGTGTGTGTGTGTGTGTGTGAGAGAGAGAGAGAGAGAGATTGATTTATTGTTATTGATTGATTGTTATTGATGTGTGTAATATGAGAGAGAGAGAGAGAGAGAGAGAGAGAGAGAGAGAGAGAGAGAGAGAGAGAGAGAGAGAGAGATTAATTGATTGATTGATTGATTGATTGTTATTGATTGATTGTTATTGATGTGTGTAGTATGAGAGAGAGAGAGAGAGAGAGAGAGAATGATTGATTGATTGATTGATATTTGTCGCCGCAACAGCGAGGTCATATGGCGCCCGTGGAAGAAAGTGATTGAGAGGTGGGACAGAAGTACAAAGGGTAACATGAAGCAAAAGGGACAGTTGGAGAAGTGAAAGACCCTTTTAGTCGCCTTTTACGACAAGCAGAGAGAGAGAGAGAGAGAGAGAGAGAGAGGGAGGGAGTCTAGAGATGGGGGAGGGATAGGAGAGAGCCGATTGCCTAGTATAAATAATAGGAGAGAGAGAGAGAGAGAGTGAGTGAGTCTAGAGATGTGGGAGGGATAGGAGAGAGCCGATTGCCTAGTGTAAATAATATGTGAGAGAGAGAGAGTGTGTGTGGTGGTGGGGGGGGGGGAGCAGATTAACAAACTCCCATGATTTAAAAATGATTAAATATAAAATTTATAGTACATTCAACTGAGAGGTGTACAGGTTATTATTATTATTATTATTATTATTATTATTATTTTTATTATTATTATTATTATTATTATTATTATTATTGTTATTATTATTATTATTATTGTTATTAATATTGTTATTGTTATTATTATTATTATTATTATTATTATTATTATTATTATTATTATACATGTGTTGGTACTGTGGAGCATAAGGCTGACTACCAATACGATAATCAATGGAAATATTGGTGAGAATCATATTTCACCTGGCCCAGTATTGTTTCTATCCTTGCAACATTTCAACCTAACCTATGCCTAACCTAACGTAACCTAACGTAACCTATGCCTAATTTAACTTAACCTATGCCTAACTTAACCTAACATACCTAACCTAACCTAGCCAACCTAACCTATGCCTAACTTAACCTAACATACTTAACATAACCTAACCTAACCTATGCCTAACTTAACCTAACATACCTAACGTAACCTAACGTAACCTATGCCTAACTTAACCTAACAGACCTAACCTAACCAACCTAACCTATGCCTAACCGTGGCAATATTTGAAGGATATATTTAACTAAAATTTTCTTACCAAATCACACACAGGGTCCTAAAGGTTGTTCAGAATAATGTCGAAAGAGGAATTTTTCAACAAATGATGGATGGATGGATGGATGAACGGGTGGATGGATGGATGGATGGATGGAGGGATGGGTGGATGGATGGAGGAATGGAGAGATGGGTGGATGGAAGGATTGATGGATGGATGGATGTAGGAATGGATGGAGTGGTGGATAGATGGATGGATGGATGGATGGAGTGGTGGATGGATGTAGGAATGGATTGATAGGTGGATAGAGGGATGGATGGATAGATGAACGGATGGAGGAATTGATGGATGGATGGAGCGAGGGATGGATGAATGGATGGAGTCTTTGATGGAATATTGCAGAAAATGAGATCAATGCAAGAAAGGAAAGTCACAGGTGCACCGAGCAGTGGGAAGGAAATAAATGAGGAAAGAGGGAGAATGAAAAATTAATTAGGAAAGAGAGAGAATGAGAAATTAATTAGGAAAGAGAGAATGAGAAATAGATTAGGAGAAAGAGAGAATGAGAAATAGATTAGGAGAATGAGAAATAAATGAGGAGAAAGAGAGAATGAGAAATAGATCAGAAAAGAGAGAATGAAAAATAAATCAGAAGAAAGAGAGAATGAGAAATAAATGAGGAAAGAGGGAGAATGAAAAATTAATTAGGAAAGAGAGAGAATGAGAAATAAATTAGAAGAAAGAGAGAATGGGAAATAAATTAGGAGAAAGAGAGAATGAGAAATTAATTAGGAAAGAGAGAGAATGAAAAATTAATTAGGAGAAAGAGAGAATGAGAAATAAATGAGGAAAGAGAAAATTAGAAATAAATTAGAAGAAAGAGAGAATGAGAAATAAATCAGAAGAAAGAGAGAATGAGAAATAAATTAGAAAAAAGAGAGAATGAAAAATAAATCAGAAGAAAGAGAGAATGAGAAATAAATTAGCAGAAAGAGCAACTGATTCCTCCAAACTATACCAAGCAACAAAACACCATTATTTTTGTTCATCTGGTCCTGTTTCCTGGCATATACTTTTGGAGAAATCATGGAACTCCAATGTAACAGAAGTGAATTACCCCCTTATGGATTTTTTTTAATTAATAATACACTTTTGGTATATTAGAGCCCTTTGATTCCTCCAATTAATTAAAGTATATATTTATTATTATGCCAGGAAACAGGGCCAGGTTAAAGGAGGTATATAATTCACTTTTGTTACATTGGAGTGCCTTGATTCCTCCAAAGTATGCCATGTAGGAAACAGGACCAGATGAACAAAAATAATGGTGTTCTGTTGCTTGGAATAGTCTGGAGGAGTCAACAGTTGCTCCAGATTTACCAACACAAGGAGAGAGAGAGAGAGAGAGAGAGAGAGAGAGAGAGAGAGAGAGAGAGAGAGAGAGATGTAAAGGAGAGAGAGAGAGAGAGAGAGAGAGAGAGAGAGAGAGAGAGAGAGAGAGAGAGATCTAAAGGAGAGAGAGAGAGAGAGAGATATGTAAAGGAGAGAGAGAGAGAGAGAGAGAGAGAGAGAGAGAGAGAGAGAGAGAGAGTGAGAGCAGCGAGCATAGTTCATCTGCCCTTGTCCGAAAAACTTCCAAATTTGCTCTTCCTCCAAGGAGAGCCATGTATTCGTGGAAGTAAGGACCTCTTGTACACACTTATACAGTACACACACACACACACACACACACACACACACACACACGTTATATATACACACACAAGAGTATGCTTTTGTACACATATACAGTACTGTATATACAGGTTATACACGAATATGTTTTTGTACACACTCAACCATACACACACACACACACACACACACACACACACACACACACACACACACACACACACACACACATGCATCTATTTACACACACACACACACACACACACACACATATGCCCACTCATTTAATAACTTCAAGTGTAAACATAGAAAAGTAAAACTCGGGTCATACATACAGTAGACTAAACTATCAGAGTGTAGTTATCCTCAGCCTTGGCCACCCCCTCCTCCTACTTTCCCTCCTACTCCACTCCCTCCTCCTTCTCCCTCTCCTACTCCACCCCCTCCTTCTCCTTCGCCCCCTCCTACTCCACCCCCTCCTCCTCCTCCATCCCCTCCTCCTCACCCCCACTTCCTCCTCCACCCCCTCCTCCTCCCTCTCCTCCTACTCCAACCCCTCCTCCTTCTCCCCCTCCTACTCCACCCCCTCCTCCTTCTCCCTCTCCTCCTCCTCACCCCCACTTCCTCATCCACCCCCTCCTCCTTCTCCCTCTCCTCCTCCACCCCCTCCTCATTCATCCTCTCCTCCTTCACCCTCTCCTCCTCCTCCACCCCCACTTCCTCCTCCTCCACCCCCACTTCCTCCTTCACCCACTCCTCCTTCTCCCTCTCCTCCTCCATCCCCTCCCACTTCTCCCTCTCCTCCACCCCCAATTCCTCCATCTCCACCCCGTCCTCCTTCTCCCTCTCCTCCTCCTCCTCCACCCCCACTTTCTCCTCCACCCCCTTCTCTGGAACGCTTCAAAGTATCCTAACTATTCAGACATCTTAACTACTGCTCACCTCGCCTTCATTATACTCAGCAATACAACATCTTCACTCACTACATTGTCTTTACTTTCATTACCAACATACAGTCATTATTTTCACTACATTTCTTGAGACCTTTCTTTCAGTCTTTCTGTTTTTGGGTCACCTATCTCTTACCACATTTCACAACTCCACAAAAAAAAAAAAAAAAAAAAAAAAAAAAAAAAAATAATAATAATAATAATAATAATAAAATAAAAAATAGCGGAATATACAACATAACAAACAATATTTCAGCAAACATGACACACGAGTGTATTTCAATCCACGTTGGAACTCCTGCTGGGAATTGTACTGTATGGAGCACTGGTGTCGCTGAAGAAGGTGCTGAAGGCGTCGTCAACCTGGCATATGCTGCATGGCCAGGTTGACGACGCCTTCACCACCTTCTTCAGCGAGACTAGTGGCAAACACGTCCCAGGGGCTGTGTATATATTGTTATCGTTTAGACTCTAGAGGAATCACAGACCTTTCAATTTACCAGCCAAAGAATTCATCATCCCTTGTTGTTGTTGGTGAAGTGGAAGGTCTGTTATTCCTCCAAACTATTCCTCCAAACTATGCCACGAAACAGATCCCCTTTTAGTAGTACCATTGAGGGCGTCCGTTTTCTGGCATTGTTATAGGAGGAATCAGAGACACTCCAATTCATTCACCAACCAAAGAATATCCCCTTAAATTAAAGTAGAAGGGATGGGATGGGAGGTTTTAGTGGCGTGGTGGGTGCACGTGTGGGTCAGGACAGGTCAGGCGGCCAGCTGGAAACTAGGTCACCCTCGGCCTCACCCCACCACCACACTCTGACCTTTTGCCTGACCTGGTCGCTGGCTCGCCCCCCTAAGCCAGACACGACCTCGCCTCTGTCCAACTCTTTCTCTCACCCCGACCTCTCATCATATTCCCCATCCGTCGCCCCTCCTCTCTCTCTCACCATCCATGTACACAAGAGGCCTATTTGAAGACCCTCATCACTCTTTCATATATATAGGCCTATCACTCCTCTACACATATTGGCATAACTTTTGATCAATTATATAGTCTTGGAAAATTACTATCACTTAAATGTATAGGTCTATCACTCCTGCTCCTGTACACATTTTGGCCTAACTTTGATCAATTATTTAGTCTTCTTTGAAAATTACTATCACTTGCATTTATAAGCCTATCTATCATCACTCCTGTACACATCATCACTCAGTTTTATATAATAGAGAATAAAATATGTGATAAGTTTTGTACGTGTGATTGAGTTGTATATCCAGTGAATTTTGTCTTTAAAGGGACCCTGTGATGTAGTCAGATAATTGAAGATAACCGAGTCCTTCAAATATTGCCACGAAACACCACTTGTATGGAAGGAGCTTGTTTCGTGGCATGGTCAGGAGAAATCAGAACCCCCCCCCCCCCCCAACTTTCACAGGGTCTTTAATTAATGTCCGAGACCGTCGTTTGCGTGGTGGTAGTATTCATTCATAACTTTCCTCTCCCCTTGCAGACTCGGGGTAGCTAAATATGAGATGACTTTTTCTTTCTTATTCTTTTTTTTATTTATTTCCTCAGTTCATGCAGCAAACAAAACAAACTCCTTAGTATTTTATGTTGGTCAGAAAATGGTTGTTGTTGTTGTTGTTGTAGTTGATGTTGCTGTTGTTGATGCTGTTATTGTTGTTGATGTTGTTGCTGTTATTGTTGTTGATGTTGCTGTTATTGTTGTTGTTGTTGATGTTGTTATTGTTGTTGTTGGTGTTGTTGTTGTTGAATTAATGGTTATTGGTTTGTGGGAGTTTTTAAGGTGAGAGGTCATGAGTGTCAGGGTAACGTTGTTTGTTTTTAAGGGGTAAATAATAAACACTTTGGGTACATTTTTTTTTGAACGCCTCCAAAGTATGCCAGGAAACGGGACCATATTTATTGTAAAAATATAATGGTGGCCTGTTGCATTAGTGTGGGGGAATTATTTGCTCCAGAAAGGTGAGGTGGCCGATTGATTAGTGTTCTGGACTCGTATCTGATAAGTCTGGAGATCGATTCCTCGCAGGTGAGGGCCTGAGAATATTTTTTACTCTTCCAGGCACTAACTATTAGGCCACCGAACGTCGTAAAACACCCTCACTGGTACCATAACAGCTGCAATATTTGGGAATTACCCTCACTTCACTCCCTCTGTGGCTGGGTACAAGTTCGGTAGTCGTGACTGTGTGTGTGTGTGTGTGAGTAGCAGTTGACCTGGGCCACGGTAAAGGGCTTGATGAAGGCTATATATGTCCAGTGTCGGAACATATAGCCAATAAAAAAAAAAACAAGTATATACGGTAATGTTATACTGTGATCACAACTAATTCAACCATGCTCATTGCCCTCCTTCTCTCACCCCC
>JAWQEG010002617.1:105000-107131 GCA_033782935.1 Petrolisthes cinctipes | reverse complement strand
AAACAAACAGAAACAGACATACAAACAGAGAGAAACAAACAAACAAACAGAGACAGACAAACAGACAAAAAAGGAGACAAGAGACAAATAAACAGAGAGATAGAGACAGAAAAAAAGAGATAAAGAGAGAAAATGCACCACACCAAGCAGCAGCAGCACTGGACCGAAAATGAGAAGGTTGTGTTGTTGGCAGGCGTGATAGATTAAAAGGCCATTATTTGTGATGTGTGAAAAGCAGACTGTGCGTGAGGCTGGGCAGTAAGGCACACTTGATGACAGGGGTAGGTGTGAAAACAGTGAACGAGCAGAGGTGGTGGTGGGTAGAGAGGTAGGTAGTGGGGGTGGTTGGGTGGTGGTGGTGGAGAGGTAGTGGTGGTGGTGGTGTAGTTGTGGTGGTGCAGGGAAGGGGTGGTGGTTGTGGTACAGGGATAGTGGTGGTGGTACAGAGGTAGTGGTGGTGGTTGGGTGATGGTGGTGGTGCAGAGGTAGTGGTGATGAAGGAGTAGGGATAGTGGTGGTGGTGATGGAGGAGTAGGGGTAGTGGTGGTGGTACAAAGGTAGAGAGGTGTTGGCTCAGGGGTAGTGGTGTTGGCGCAGGGGTAGTAGTGGTGGTGGCGCAGGGGTAGTGGTGGTGGTGGCGCAGGGGTAGTGGTGTTGGCGCAGGGGTAGTGGTGGTGGTGGCGCAGGGGTAGTGGTGTTGGCGCAGGGGTAGTAGTGGTGGTGGCGCAGGGGTAGTGGTGGTGGCGCAGGGGTAGTAGTGGTGGTGGCGCAGGGGAGTAGTGGTGGTAGTGGAGGGGTAGTGGTGTAGCAGGGTGGTAGTTTGAAGGTGTAAGACGCGCGGGATAAAAAGATAATTCTGGCTATAATGACAGGGGTGGGTTTGACAGCAGCAGCAGCAGAAGGGGGGGCAGAGGTAGGCTATATAGAGGTGGAGGTGGAATAGAGGTGTAGGGGGGGGGTACAGTAGATTGTGTATAGTGCAGTGTAGTGTACTGGGAGAGGGGGGGGGGGGAGAGGGAGTAATGTGAGTAGAGGCCTTATACTATATTATGGTTGTGAGAGAGTTTCGTGTAGTATAGTATGGTGTGGTGTAGTGTGGTGTAGCGTAGTATAGCGTAGTGTGGTGTGGTATAGTGTAGAATAGTGTAATGTAGTGTAGCGTAGTGTAGTATAGTGTGGTGTAGTGTAACGTGGAGGCAGTGTAACTCAGTGTAGTGTGAACGGTGTGTGTAGTGTAGTGTGAATGGTGTGTGTAGTGTAGTGTGGAAGGTGTGTACAGTGTAGTGTAGTGTGGAAGGTGTGTGTAGTGTGGAAGATGTGTACAGTGTAGTGTAGTGTGGAAGGTGTGTGTAGTGTGGAAGATGTGTACAGTGTAGTGTGGAAGGTGTGTGTAGTGTGGAAGGTGTGTACAGTGTAGTGTGGAAGATGTGTGTAGTGTAGTGTGGTGTGGAAGGTGTGTGTAGTGTGGAAGATGTGGGTAGTGTAGTGTGGAAGGTGTGTACAGTGTTGTGTGGTGATTTTCATAGTAATTGGCAGCAATATAGTGAAATCATATCCCATTTCCAGACACTGTTCACTATTATTGATATTACTTAACAAATCGATGACATTTGAATATACGCTCTGAAAGGAAACCACATTACAATGGAAATAAGGTTTCAATTTGCCCACAGCAACATACATACATACATACATAAATTCATACATACATACATACACCCTTCGAAACCTTCCAATATTCACCCAAAAACAACCCAAACGAAATTTAATTGATATAAAAATATGCAATACAATTATTATTAGATTTCTTTTTATTACAAATATACAAACAAAAATCCGATATAAATTTATTAAAAAAAAAAATATTTATATATATAAGAATAGGTCTAAGCATAATGCAGCAATCTCATCACGTCAGCATCAGATCAACCAATCATCGCCGAGGAGGGCTTGGGTTCCCACCAATCAGGGCGCATGAAACTCGTGACGTCACTGGTATCGGTCCGTGACGTCATCCGGAAGCCCAGTCAATTTTTTTTTTAGTATATATATATTTTTTTTTTTTTTATCTTTTTCATTTCCCCCCCCCCCCAACTCCCTCCGTTCCCCCATCCGTCCTCTCGCCTCCTCT
>JAWQEG010002617.1:0-100000 GCA_033782935.1 Petrolisthes cinctipes | reverse complement strand
GGTTTAGCCAGGGAGGTAAATTTGAGGTGTTCGGGAGGGTAAGGTGAGCGAAGAAGATTTGGAAGGGGTAGAGCAGGGTATGATAAGACAGGCAGTAATTAATCCTAACCCTTCTATGTTTCGTACAGGTGGGATGGCCGGGTAGGCAGCGTGGCGGCCAGTCACGGGAGCCGTGAGGGGGGCGGCGGCCCCGGCCCCGGCGCCCCGCCTGCGCCCTCGGCTGCCGCCGCGGCTGCTGGTCCGGCCCGGCGGGGCGGCAGCGTTGGCAGCGCGGGTGGAGGAGGAGGGCGGGGTGGGGCCGGGGCGGGCGGCGATGGTGGGGGCGGGGGTGGGCTGGAGGAGACCCTGGAGCAGTGGAGCCGCAACCCGCTGCTCTGCTGGCTCTGTGAACAGCTGTATGAGGACCCCTGCCTCCTGGCCTGCTACCACACCTTCTGCTCCCGCTGCCTCAGGCCGCGCCTTCACGACTCCAAACTCCTCTGTCCGCTCTGTGGGTATGTTCTAACGCCTCAGTTGGTTTTCAACTCGTGGTACAGTTCCTCCTGTTATTTCATACATTATCCATAAATCCTTCATTCCACTGACTGTAACACCATGTCACAGAATCCCTCTCCTTACCACCACCAGCACCACCACTCACGGCTTAATATCCCACACTCCTACAGTAAGGTGACGGCACTAAAGGATGGTCAACTGCCTCCCCGGGACGCCCTGATGGTGTTCCTTGTGGAGTCGTCATGCGAGGAGCGGCCCACCTGTGCCAACTGTGATAAGTCCATCAGCCAGTCCGCCATGTTCTTCTGCAACACCTGCGGTAAGTTCACTCAAGTCCTTCCATAAGATCACACCTTTTCATATGTTCATGTTTTTCTCCACGTTCCTGGCTTATCATTATTATATTCAAGACCTTCTGAATTTTCAGCTCCTTTCCAGTTTTGTATATTGCTCTCATTACCTGGAGCGTGTGACACATGGCGTTGTAATCGGTTCAGTCAAATTTTCTTTCTCGAAGCAAAAGCTAATCTATCCTTAAATTGCAGTCCAATGAATCCTCCAAATATAAATCTGTACTAAAGATAACTATTCTGGTGAAAGAGGTGCCACTCATTATTATTTATATCTTAACACTATCAAAAGCAAAGACAATGAGGTACAAATTTTCACACACCATCACCATTAAATCTCAAATAACAGGGCTTTTCTTGTGACTTTTATATTTACTCCTCCTCTTCCATCTCCAGGCTAAACAGAGTGGTTGTTTACATCTTAAGTTGTTTTTATATCCCCCTCCCATCCTCTTCCCTCTCTTAGTTGTTTATATCTTACGTACACTCTTATGTATCCTCCTCCCCTCCTCTCTTCAAGTTAAACATAGTGGTTGTTTACGTTTATGAAGTGTTTAAGTCCTCATCTCCTCTTCCCTTCCAATAAATCAAATATAGTAGTAGTTTGCATCTTACCAAGAACATTTCCATATCATCTTCCCTTCCCCTTCTCTCTTTTGGTTGCTTAAAAAATCTTACGAAGAGGACTTAAGTAGCCGTCTCCACATCCCTCCCTATAAATATATCAAACGTAGTGGGTGGGTGCTTGTTTGTTTATTTGTTTGTTTGCATCTTTACTCACACCGTTCTCATATCCCCCTCCCTCCCTCCCTCCCACCGCCCCCCATACAGGCCAGGCGTTATGCGGACACTGCCGGGAGGAAACCCACCGAGCCCGTATGTTTTCACTGCACGACATCATACACATGTCCAAGAGGGGAAAGGATAGCAATAGGAAGGTCAGTGTTGTTATTATACCTCATCTCCCTTCCTTCAGTTCACTTCCATTCCTGCCTTTCAACTCAAAATTTTAAGGGGAGATTCTTTTGTTGGTGAATAGACTTTGCAAGGTCTGTGATTCCTCCAAACTATATGCATAGAAACAGAACAGACCTCCTATTAGTAACATTGAGGTGGTCTGAGTTCTGGCATAGTTTGGAGGAATCAGTAGCCTTTCAATTTGCCAACAAGAATCTCCCTTTAAGATATGCACGTATTTTGTTCTCATATTTCCGTTCTGCCTTTATGATTCACTCTCACCGTTACTTTCATTATTATTAACTATACCACTTTTAGGCACACTCTCCTGTTCACTCCTACTCATCATTCCCACCTTCAGTGTTTATCATATTCATACACATATTCATTCTCACGTGGCCTACTTACTTTAGGCTAATTTTCACGGTTACTTTCACACGCACCTTCCCCCTTCAACTTTGCTTTTTCTCTCTCTATCATTACAAGAATCTCCTTATCGATCTGACATTCATTCATTCATTCACTCACTCGTCCTTACACGTATCTGTTAACTTATTATTATTACTCTCCGATTATGTTTCTTCACCACCTTTAGCTTTTACTGTCACCCTATCCTACATACCCCTGCTACCACTACAAGCCTTGCCTTTCCCCTCTACCACCAAACCCTGCCACCAGCACCTCCACATTTCCCCCTACTAATCCTCCATCATATCTGCCTTTCTCTCTCTCTCTCTCTCTCTCTCTCTCTCTCTCTCTCTCTCTCTCTCTCTCTCTGCTTCTTTTATCCCCTGCAATCCCTACCCCTGCCTCTCTTCCCTGCCATCACTCCTTCCCCCTTGTAATCACCCACCCACCGCCGATTCCCCTGCCCCACCCCCTCACCCCATGCCACCACCACCACCACCACCAACACCACTAATCCCAACCACCATCCCTTCCCCAAACTCATCCTGCATGGCCCTCTACTCCCTCACCCCCTCCCTCCCTCCCTCCCTCAGACACCATCTCCTCTCTCTCACCTCCCTATCCCTTGCTACCACCACCACCACCACCACTACCACCAAGACCACTAATCCCTGCCGCCACCACCACCACTACCACTACCACTACCGCCCCGACCGACCCCCATCTAATCCTGGGTCCCTCTCCTTCCTTCCCTCCCAGTGCGCGGTACACGGGGAGCCTCAGATAATGTTCTCGACGACCAAGCGGACCATGTTGTGTATCACCTGCTTCAGGGAGTCTGCCATGGACGCCCGCCTTCACTGCATCGACCTCGACGCTGCTTACACCCAGGGATCCAAGAAACTCGAGAGGGCCGTCATGGTGAGACTTTTTGTTAACTCTCTTTTTGTTAAATTTTTAAGGGGATTAAATTTACACAAACGAAGGCACATAAAACAGAAATTATAGAGAAGGCCGTCATGATGAGACTTTTGGTTAACTCTCTTTATGTTATATTTTATTTTTAAGGGGATTAATTTACACAAACGAAGGCCCATAACACAGAAACAAGAGAAGGCCGTCATGGTGAGATTATCTAACTTTTTTTTTTTTCATATATTCTTGATGGGATTAATTTACACACGACGGCCCATAAAACAGATGCACGAGGAAAGGAACGTTCAGGTCTTTAACTTTGTGCCACACACCCATTTTTATTTTTTGTTTCTATTTTTTTTTTTGCCCATTCTTGTGTACCCCAAGACATTTATTTCTTTACTCTTGACATCTGTATTACTTTTAAAAATAAAGATAGATATGTTTTCGATCATTCCTCTGTGTCATTCCAAACAGATTAATTTGTGTTGAAGAAAAACTCATCGGCACAGAAACTGGTACACACACACACACACACACACACACGAGTAGACACAGATCCACACACGAGTAGACACAGATCCACACATAAGCATACAGACCCCAGCGACATAATTATGTACACACACACACACACACACACACACACACACACACACATACCTACACCCACGGTTGAGTTAGTAACTCGACCGTGCCTACACTTACACATATATAAACACATCTACCCACCCGCTACACAACACTACACCATATTTTCTCCCAACACAGTCCAGTACACTTTGCTAGGATATGGTTAGATGATAATACTTCCATGCCATCCACCCACCTAAACCAACACTCCTTTTCCCTTACTCTCCTCGCTAATCCCCCACTTATTGCTTCCATCTACCCACCTAAGCCCTGCACACTCCTTTTACCTTACTCTCCTCGCTAATCCTTCACTTATTGCTTCCATCCACCCACCTAAACCTATACTCCTTTTCCCTAACTCTCCTCGCTAATCCTCCACTTATTGCTATCCCCACTCCTTTCCCCCTTCTTTCGTGGTGAAATCAGTACCCCTTGTCAAAACATCTAAAGCTATACAAACTTACACTCACCTACTTCCCAAATCAAAATATATATATTTATATATGAATATCAATAAAATCTTTTTGCCACTACACCATCATACCCCTACCATCACCCCTACCAAACTCTCCACACCAACACCTTAACTAACCTCACAATTATATATATTAACTCCACAACTGCATATAACATTAACAACTTGCCAACACCATCCCTAACCTCACCGTGCTATTTATTAAACCCACAACCACATATAACATTAACAACTAACAAAGACCATCCCTAACCTCACCATGCTATTTATTAACCCCACAACCTCATTAACAACAAGCCAACACCTTTCCTAACCTCACCGTGCTATATATTAACCCCACAACCACATATAACATTAACAACTAACAAAGACCATCCCTAACCTCACCGTGCTATTTATTAACCCCACAACCTCATGTATTAACAACTAGCCAACACCTTTCCTAACCTCACTGTGCTATTTATTTACCCCACAACCTGATATATTAACAACACAACTAGCCAACAACACTCGGTTCGCTAGGCCTTCCGGGTGAGCTCACTTAGAAAATGTAACAGCCAATCTGAGTCAGTTCGTCTCTAAGGCCCTCTCATGCCTTGTCCCTTCCTTTTAATACCTTGTTTCCTTCATTCCCTCTCTCGTGTTCTCTTCCCATAAGGCCCTCTCATTTCTTTTAATATCTCGCTTCCTTCATTCATTCCCTCTCTCGTGTTCTCTTCCCATAAGGCCCTCTCATTCCTTGTCCCTTCCTTTTAATACCTTGTTTCCTTCATTCATTTCCTCTCTCGTGTTCTCTTCCCATAAGGCCCTCTCATTCCTTGTCCCTTCCTTTTAATACCTTGTTTCCTTCATTCATTTCCTCTCTCGTGTTCTCTTCCCATAAGGCCCTCTCATTCCTTGTCCCTTCCTTTTAATACCTTGTTTCCTTCATTCATTTCCTCTCTCGTGTTCTCTTCCCATAAGGCCCTCTCATTCCTTGTCCCTTCCTTTTAATACCTTGTTTCCTTCATTCATTCCCTCTCTCGTGTTCTCTTCCCATAAGGCCCTCTCATTCCTTGTCCCTTCCTTTTAATACCTTGTTTCCTTCATTCATTTCCTCTCTCGTGTTCTCTTCCCATAAGGCCCTCTCATTCCTTGTCCCTTCCTTTTAATACCTTGTTTCCTTCATTCATTCCCTCTCTCGTGTTCTCTTCCCATAAGGCCCTCTCATTCCTTGTCCCTTCCTTTTAATACCTTGTTTCCTTCATTCATTCCCTCTCTCGTGTTCTCTTCCCATAAGGCCCTCTCATTCCTTGTCCCTTCCTTTTAATACCTTGTTTCCTTCATTCATTTCCTCTCTCGTGTTCTCTTCCCATAAGGCCCTCTCATTTCTTGTCCCTTCCTTTTAATACCTTGTTTCCTTCATTCATTTCCTCTCTCGTGTTCTCTTCCCATAAGGCCCTCTCATTCCTTGTCCCTTCCTTTTAATACCTTGTTTCCTTCATTCATTCCCTCTCTCGTGTTCTCTTCCCATAAGGCCCTCTCATTCATTGTCCCTTCCTTTTAATACCTTGTTTCCTTCATTCATTTCCTCTCTCGTGTTCTCTTCCCATAAGGCCCTCTCATTTCTTTTAATATCTCGTTTCCTTCATTCATTCCCTCTCGTGTTCTCTTCCCATAAGGCCCTCTCATTCCTTGTCCCTTCCTTTTAATACCTTGTTTCCTTCATTCATTCCCTCTCTCGTGTTCTCTTCCCATAAGGCCCTCTCATTCCTTGTCCCTTCCTTTTAATACCTTGTTTCCTTCATTCATTCCCTCTCTCGTGTTCTCTTCCCATAAGGCCCTCTCATTCCTTGTCCCTTCCTTTTAATACCTTGTTTCCTTCATTCATTCCCTCTCTCGTGTTCTCTTCCCATAAGGCCCTCTCATTCCTTGTCCCTTCCTTTTAATACCTTGTTTCCTTCATTCATTCCCTCTCTCGTGTTCTCTTCCCATAAGGCCCTCTCATTCCTTGTCCCTTCCTTTTAATACCTTGTTTCCTTCATTCATTCCCTCTCTCGTGTTCTCTTCCCATAAGGCCCTCTCATTTCTTCTCTTTTTCTTTTAATATCTCGTTTCCTTCATTCATTCCCTCTCTCGTGTTCTCTTCCCATAAGGCCCTCTCATTTCTTCTCCTTTTCTTTTAATACCTCGTTTCCTTCATTCATTCCCTCTCTCGTGTTCTCTTCCCATCTCGCTGCTCTCCTTTTTCCTTCCTTGCATTGTCACGCCTCTCCTCTCACTTCATATTACTTTTCCTCCCGCCCTTCCACCTTCATACTCAGAACCTAACCTCAACTTTCTTTCTCATACTATATAATTTACCCTCGTCCCTCCCTTCCTCCTTCACCTCTAGTACTAACCCCACCACTTACACCACACTACCCCTCCATGAACTTCACCACCAATCCCCTCACAAACCTCAACAGCACCCCATCAACTAACCCCACCATCAGCGCCCTCCCCCGACCCCCATCTCCCTACTAACCCACTAAAACCGTCTCCCCCCAACAGCTGCCTGGAGAGACGCTTATCCCCATAGACACGGCCTACACCCAGGCTAGACAAAAACTGGATAGGGCAGCAATGGTGAGTTATATCCAAGGCTTCTTCTCAATCTCTCCCTCTCTAAATCAATACATAAATAAATGAAGAAGAAAAATAAGCATATAAATATGTGGGTAAGTTATCATTTGACGTTACGTAATGACTCCTCGTGCACTACAGATCCTTTCTTAACCAAACTCACACACGTATCGTACAGGAACAGGACGCGTGTTGTGTTACAATTATTAGGGGTACTGCACTAGCATCAGGCTAAACAAGGTTGTGGTGTGTAGGAGGTCGACAACAGCACACACCACAACAACAAAGATGGGCTTATTGTACTCACGTCACCATTACACGTTAGAATTAGTGAGGCAGCCTGTCTGTCTGTCTGTCATTGGGAAAGATGTAATGGGGGGTATCCGGAACTGTCTTGATAACACAGATAACACAGATAACACTGTGGGATATTGTAGTCTACATAAAGGTTAAAGGTCCGCCAATGAGTGGCAGTCAATGGGATAGAGTGTAGCACACACTATGTGTATGAAACACAACTATAGCACACATCACAAGGATGATGAGTGGCCCAGAGACCTCTTCACCCACGTGAGACCCGAGTCAGCCTCGGCTATGGCTGCGTAAGCAGGAAGACCTCAGACAGCCGACTCAAACCCCCCACCCCCTGCTCACAGGGGTGGTAACCTCTGGCATCAGTGGCATTTTTAACGTGTCCCGAGCAAGGATCGAACGCTGGGCCGCAGAATTGCAGCCACAGCCTCTACCACTGTGCTAGCCAGATGTGCATTCAGCCATTCACTACCCTTTCCCCAGACATTTGTTTACTCTTCCTATGTACTGAACTCTGTTTACTTACTTACTGACTTACTTATATGAGGCGATCACCACACACCATCAATACACATTATATATCACTTCCCCTACTTCCAATACATACAATACGACCACCATCTCCTCCCTATACAACTCATTCATACTACACATTCACTATTCCCCCACCTTCTGCACCTACCGACTCACACAACACACCCACCATTCACCCACCAACTGCACCTATCCACCTACTCACTCACTTTCCAACACCCTCTCCCACACACCGTAACAATACTACAACTCACTCACACCCTCTCCCACACACCGTAACAATACTACTACTCTCTCACATGCAACCTCTCCCACACACCATAACAATACTACAACTCACTCACACCCTCTCTCCCACACACCGTAACAATACTACTACTACTACTCTCTCACAACCTCTCCCACACCCACAGAGTATTCGTGAGCTGCAGAACTCGGTGCGTGACGGCGTGATCCTGTTCAAGGCTCTGCTGGACGAACTCAGAAAGAACATGGAAGCAGAGAAGACCAACATCAGCACCTTGTCTGAAAATCTACAAGAGACCGTCAGGAGAACACAAGAAGCACTGCTCAGGGAGGTCGACGGGTGGGTGGACAAGTGGAGGAATGTGTGTGTGTGTGTGTGTGTGTGTGTGTGTGTGTGTGTGTGTGGTAATGAAGGAATGTGTGTGGTAATGGAGGAATGTATGTATGTGTGTGTGTGTGTGTGTGTGTGTGTGTGTGTGTGTGTGTGTGTGTGTGTGTGGTAATGAAGGAATGTGTGTGGTAATGGAGGAATGTGTGTGGTAATGGAGGAATGTATGTATGTATGTGTGTGTGTGTGTGTGTGTGGTAATGAAGGAATGTGTGTGGTAATGGAGGAATGTATGTGTGTGTGGTGTGTGTGTGTTAATGAAGGAATGTGTGTGTGTGTGGTAATGAAGGAATGTGTGTGTGTGTGTGTGTGTGTGTGTGTGTGTGTGTGTGTGTGTGTGTGTGTGTGTGTGTGTGTTCTTTCATTCTTCAACCAAGCAATACCAAGCCAAGACGCTACTTGTTCAATTCTTTCTTTCTTTTTATCAATTCTTGAACCATGCAGGCAATAAGAAACAAATTCATGTTTAGCCACTTCTGCAACCAAACAAAACATAACCTATACCCATTTTGTTCTCTTACTATTTTTCCGGCTACAGTATTCTTTATTCAAGCAACTGGGTATCAAATAAATAAATAATAAATATATAAGTAAACAATAAATATATAAATAAGTAAATATATAAATAAGTAAATAAAAACTATACCATTTCTTAAAGAGATATATTTCTTTTGTTATATTAGAAACATTTTGATTCCTCCAAATTAAGTATACCAGGAAACAGGACCAGATTAATAATAATAATAATAATAGTGGCCTGTTCCGTGGAATAGTTTGGAGGAATGGAAGGAATCATTTGCACCAGATTTACCAGCCCAGTACATACCTCCCCCTCACCCCCCCCCTCTCCATAAAACCAAACAGACAGCACGACGAACTACAAAAAACCATCCAACTCAACGCCAACGCCCCCCCCCCCTCGTTTTTTTTTTACTCGTGTCACTTCCAAACTACAAAACAACCATGCAACTCAATAATACCAACATCCCCTTTTTATTCCCCCGTCTCTCCTTCGAAGTACAAAACAACCATCCAACTCAACGACACCAACCCCCCTTTTTTTTTTCCATCTCCCCTCCGAATTGCAAAACAAACATTCAACTCAACAAACACACACACACACACACCCTGTTTTTTTTTCTCTCTTTCGAACTACAAAACAACCATCCAACTCAATAACACACACACACACACACACCCTGTTTTTTCCTGTCTCTGCTCCGAACCAAAAACAACCATCCAACTCAACAAACACCAACACCTTTTTTTTTTTCTCTCTCGTGTCTCCTTCTTCAGGCAATACGAGGCGAAGGACAAGCTGTTCCGTAGCCAGCTGTCGTCCCTGGGTGCCCTGCTGCCCATCATACAGGTTCATCTTCTCATGTGTACCACCTTCTCCTCGTCGGCCACCAAGTACGAGTTTCTGGACCTAGTGTTTCAGCTTATGGAACGACTGGCCGCCATTGCTCATCTCTCGCATCCACTCAGGTTAGTTTGGTGATGGTGGTGATGTGTGGTGGTGCTGATGTTTGTGGTGGTGGCGCTGGTGGTGGTGTATGAGGGGGGGGAGAGAGAGAGAGAGAGAGAGAGGGAGAATAAGAGAGGATGTTGGTGGTGGTGGTGGTGGTGAGGGAAAGAGAGAGGGATGATGCTGGTGATGGTGAGAGAAAGAGTGAGGGATGATGATGAGAGGGAGAGAGAAGGATGATGCTGGTGTTGGTGATGAGGATGAGTCAGAGAGTGAGAGGGAGAGAGAAGGATGATGCTGGTGATGGTGGTGAGGGAAAGAGAGAGGGATGATGCTGGTGATGGTGAGAGAAGGATGATGCTGGTGATGGTGGTGAGGAAGAGTGAGAGGGAGAGGGGAGAGGAGTGGATGCTGCAGAGGGAAGGGATGGAGGAGTGGGGATAGGAAGGAAAGAAGTAAGGACATATATAGGAAGGAAGGAGATAATAAGATATAAGAGTGGAAGGGATAGAAGGAAGGATTGTGAAAAGATACTAAAAAAAGATGTATGAATAATTTAAAGAAAATAGAGGATAGATCTCAAAGGTTCCAAGTGATTAATGTGAAATAATACGAAAAGAGAAAACAAATCTTTAGGAAAAATTGAGGTTGTTGAAAGAGCAGCTGTTACCTCAAGATTCATGGTAAGTGTTGTGTTGTGTTGTGTTGTGTTGTGTGTGAAAATTCTGAACGGAGATGATTGTTTTGCGTACCGTGTTGTGGTGTGTAGAGGTTCATGATGTAATTTGTGTGTGTGTGTGTGTGTGTGTGTCACTATGTGTATATGTACAGTACGTTTGTGGTTTATCTATAGGTATGTGCATATATTATGTGTGTGTGTACCTTACAGTGCGCGTGCGGGTGTGTAAATAAATATGTTTTGATCGTTTCTGAGAAGTTGTATGTTGTACAGTATAAGGAGAACAAGTGGTAGGTATTAGGTCGAAATAACAACCATTTCTACAGAACATCGAGATACAGATTATATCGAGGAGCACGACAATATTACACAGTACTAGAATACAACACGTTAAGGGAGGAATCTCTTGTTGGTAAATTGGAAGGCTACTGATTCCTCCAAACTATGACAGGAAACAGACGACCCCAGTGTTTCTAATAGGAGAACTGTTTCGTGGCATAATTTGGAGGAATGACTGGGCCATCACTTTACCAACAAAAGATTCTTCCCTTTAAGGTATTACTGTTACCATTAAACTCTAAAACAATAATAGAATTTTTCAAACAGTAGATTCACCTGTATCATCAGCAATATATACATTTTTTTTTTTTTTTCTCCTTAGCAAATTTTGAACATTGCGTGTTTCAATAACCAAAATTTGCACCTGTGCTTTGGGTGGAAATCGAACCTGGAATAAGTGTGTCACAGCCAAAGATACATTATTACTCAAAACCGAAATAGTAAGAATACGTTCACGATTATCAAGCTTTACAGGATCGATTCTTCTGTCCAGTGAACACGTATTTACTTTGAAAAATCGAGAGTCAGGGAATACCACAAACTCGATCCCAGCCAACCCACCCAATGGTCGTGTTTGGTAACTTGTACAGTCATCCTATCCCGAAGGACTAAGAATACGGGTGCAGTAAGAACACACACGTCTGAGCTGTACTGTTGTTGTCCCGGAATCGATTTCCACCAAAAACACACCTACATTTAAAGAACCGTACGTCGCAGTACAGCAATAAATTCACAAATTTTACTACAGAAGTTTATCAATTTTTCATGACATGTTCCTTATCAAGATTTTCACCGAGCTATTTTCAACCAGGAAGGGGAAACTCATACATGATTTTTTCCCACTTTTACCCTTTTGACGAGGTTGTATCACGGTAACAAAACACAGCAAGTGTAAAGCAATATTAGAGAGGAATGGCACCAGTGTAGGAGTTTGTTTATTATCACCTACTTCCTAATATATATATATATATATATATATATATACAAAGTTTATCATCAAATAGTTATAGTACAATAGAACAGAATACAATTAAACAACTCAGTAGTAACCAACCGGAGTTTTGTTCCCGTTGGTCGTCATTTGTCCTTCCCATTCCAGCTAACCTGACTTGACCATGAATCTGTCTGTCTCTCTTCTTTAATAATAATCTGTACCGTAGTTTGTTGTATTTACCTGCTAGTGTACAGTCAACAAAGAAAGTCACGTCCTCTCCCACCAGAGGTCACTTTAATGTTAAGACTTGTGGTGCAGTATTTGCATACTTTGTCTAAATATGGCCCTCTTTATACCTACACACGAACAAAATAACACTACATATATTATTATGAACAAAATTACACTACTATTATAATTACGAACAAAATTACACTACTATTATAATTACTAACAAAATTACACTACTATTATAATTACTAACAAATTACACTAGATATATAATTACGAACAAAATCACACTACCTATATAATTACCAACAAAATTACACTACTATTATTATTACGAACAAAATTATGCTACATATATAATTACGAACAAAATTATATTACATAATTATATAGGCTAAATTATAAACGAAGTGATAATAACCAGACCAATAGGCTATTAATGCACCAAGCGATACCACTGACCTCTGGCGGCAACCAATACAACTCTCTCTACACATTTCCTGGTCAGTCGTAATCCAAAATGTTTATACCACAAACGACGGATATAGTTAAGGGGGAAGTTTTATGTTGGTAAATCTGGAACAACTGAATCCTCCAAACTATTCCAAGCAACAGAACACCATTATTTTTGTTAATCTGGTCCTGTTTCCTGGCATACTTTGGAGGAATCAAGGCACTCCAATGTACCAAAAAAGAATTACCCCCTTAAGGGACCCTCCTGTGATGTAGTCAGAAAATCGGAGGTGAATGAGTCCTTCAAATATTTCCACGAAACACACACACACCTATATGGGAGGAGCTTGTTTCGTGGCGTACTCAGGAGGAATCAGAAGCCTCCAGTTTTCATACACGATCACAGGGTCTTTAAGGGGAGATTCTCTTGCTGTTGAAATGGAGGGCTACTGATTCCTCCTAACTAATGCCAGAAAACAGACGATCTTAATATTACTAATAGGGATTCTGTCCCGTGACACAGTTTGGAGGAATCACACACAGACCTTCCAATACACCAATTAACACGAGAATCTCCCCTTAATTAAGTTGAGGGATTTGCATGTGATGTAGTCAGTGCTTTGGCAGCTTCGGTGATTCCTCTAAACTATACGCCAAAAGAAACTGGTTATATTTGTTTTTCGCTATTTTGGCATGTTTCGTGACACAACTTGGAGGAATCTGTAGTCTCAAATACACACTCACACACACACACAAACACACACACACACACACACACACACACACACACACACACACACATACACACACACACACACACACACATACACACACACACACACACACACACACACACACACACACACACACAAGTAGTTCCTTATTTAATACTGTTTCCTGTACTGAGCGAGACATGTTGAAAATACGGATTGCGACAGTAGTGTGTGTGTGTAATTTTAGTGAACAGTCACGTCTGCCATAAGAGGGAAATAATAACCTCTTGTTGAATTAATGTATGATGAATTCTTTTTTTTCATGTTGGGAATGAGCTACTAAAATTTTTTCATTCCATCTGGAGTGATTGAATTTTATAGGGTAACCAATAAACGTCTATATATACAATAGGAGAGGCGACATACAGGACTTTTAGTGATGACTGTACACTCATAATTAACTTCTACAACATAGCGAGATTGTCTGTTTCGTGGCACTGTAATAATCAGTAGGTAGTCCCCCAACTGGTTAATATCATCATAATCCGCCGCCTTACTGCTTTGTTTACATATCTCTCTCTCTCTCTCTCTCTCTCTCTGCAGTCCTAACTCAATCAGCAGCTTCAATTGTCTGGTTCATTTACTTATAACATCTTCCTCTACTTGCCTATTGTGACATCTAAGAGCTTTTGTCCTCGTGTAGTTGTGTAGATGTAGATAATTAGTGTTTAGAGTGGTGTGAAGACATACCTTAGTGAGTGTGTTTTGTTATTGTCGGTGTGTTTCATTGTTTCGGCCCCCAAACTGATACCATTTATCCAACCCCTACCCTCCCCTACCATGACCTAACTTGCCCTCTTCTGTCCCATCCCTATTCTTCATTGACCAACCCTTTCCCTCCTTGCCCTGTCTCCTATCCCCTTCTAGTGTCCTGTTGTCCTGTTTTCCATTCTCATGTTCTGCTCTGTCCTACCTTGCCCTGCCCTTCCTGTTTTCCCTTCTCCTGTCCTGCTCTGTCCTATTTTACCTTCTTCTGTGTCCTACTCTGTCCTGTTTTCCCTTCTTCTGTGTCCTACTCTGTCCTGTTTTCCCTTCTTCTGTGTCCTGCTCTGTCCTGATTTCCCTTCTCCTGTCCTGCTCTGTCCTGTTTTCCCTTCTTCTGTGTCCAACTCTGTCCTGTTTTCCCTTCTTCTGTGTCCTGCTCTGCCCTGCCTTGTCCTATATTCTTCTCCCTTCCATGTCCCGCCCGGAGGCTCTATCTTGCCCTGCCTCCCTCCCTCCCTATAGCCCCTACCACCACGCGCCATCTATCTAATCCGTATTTCCTAAGTACCTGTCATACTCTATCTCCATCCATCATGTTCCCATTCCTCCCCTCGCTGAATCTTTACCTGTCTCCCTCCAGCATCCCCACCGCTCTCTCCCTCTCTCACTAACATCTATCTACCCTCTGTCTCTCCCTCTTCAACATCCCCCAATATCACCACCAGTCCCTCTCCACCACACACACACACACACACACACACACACACACACACACACACACACACACACACACACACACACACACACACACAACGACCACAAAGTTCCTCTATAAAATCGGCCCAAATTCCTATTATATGATACTTATATGTTACGGGACTAAGGAAACCGTACGAACTCTTCTTCATAGCTATATATTACAATCTTTTTCCCATCTCTTGCGTCCTGCCTAAAATGACTCATCTGTTCCGGTCTCCTTTGTTTTTGACCTTGTACCTACACCTTCCTCTATCCCACCATCACCACCACCACCATCACCACCATCACACTATACCCCATTACAGCCTTGTTTGTCTTCATTCCTCTCATGTTAATCTGTCTTCTCCCATCCAACCAATTCGATTTCCTTCCTATCTATCTATTCCCTCCTCGCATCCTTCGTCCCATCCAACTTCGACCCCCTTGTCCCACGAGTCTCGGCCCATCATTTTCCCCTCCACTGACCTTTTCCATTCTAACCCCAGTATCCCCTATAACACACACACACACACACACACACACACACACACACACACACACACACACCATGGAAACTTAGTATACTCCCTCTACCCTGCCCTTCTCCTACTCCTATCTCTCTCACTTTACCCTCCCTATTCCTACTCCTACCCCTCTCATTTTACCCTTCTTTTTCCTACTCCTACCCCTCTTACTCTACTTTGTCCTTGTCCCACTCCAAACACTCTCACTCTACTCTGCCTTGTCCCACTTCAATCCAATCCCTCTTACTCTACTCTGCCTTGTCCCACTCCAATCCAACTCACTCTACTCTGTCCTGCCCCACTCCAATCCAATCCATCTCACACCACCCAGCACCTTCCCACACCACACTACACCATATTTACTCTATACCCTTCATTCCCTCCCTTGCCTCGTCTCATTCCATCCATCAATCTATCCTTCTATCCATCCATCCATCCTTCTATCCATCTATCCTTCCATCCATCCATCCATGCCTCACACACACTACCCCCAACCCTCTTAGTAACCCCTCCACCTTACCACCCACCACCCATGCATACAACCTCAGCTCATCCCTATCCGCTTCCCCAACCCCTCACCCCATGCACCCACCCTACTCTGCTAACTTGGCTGCCACGCCCCATTTCCCTCCGGCCACGCTTCACTACACTTTTAATTTTGTTTTCCTCCTTATACTGCCTCGTCGTGCACCCTCCTCCTCCTCCTCCTCCTCCTCCTGCTGCTCTTCTTTCCCTCCCTTCGACTCAACGAAAGGCCTGCATCGTCTTACCTAGTATATAATATTGTCCCAACTAGCGAACGAATCAATACATCATCTCATACATACACAACAGCCTCATGCACTGTCTCATAACTACAGACTACTCATGGTCTCTCTCTCTCTCTCTCTCTCTCTCTCTCTCTCTCTCTCTCTCTCTCTCTCTCTCTCTCTCTCTCTTATTTCAAGCCCAACAGGCCAACTTTTACACAACACAGAAAGTAAGATTATACAATGCCCTTAAAAATATCTATATGTCTGTAAGAATATCCGAAGAACTTTGTCTAATGAAAAAGAAAAAAAAAATGGATGAAGAAGGTTCTACACACACACACACAATCTTCACATGGTACTATCCTCTACACATCCCATAGCACCTTCCCATACCCTTCATCACCACCACCTTCTCACCTTCCCATACCCTTCATCACCACCACCTTCTCACACCTGTCTGTATCTGTACCCCATTTTTTTTTTTTTTTCCATCCCTCCCACACCATATGAGTCTCTGTCCTATCAGTCTGAACACCCATGCAACAGCCCTTCCTTCCTCCTTCCTTCCCATTCATTATTCCCTCGTCCATATACATTCTACATACAAACATACATACAAACTTCAATCTTCCAGCCTCTAAATTCGATTCTAGCTTTTCATTTCATTCTCCTACATTCCTTAATTAACGTTAACTCGCATCGTTTTCCCCACTCCAACCACTATCCACAAACCCTCTAACTCCATCTTACACATCCCCTCTTTCTTACACCCGTTCCTTCCTTCTTACACCCGTTCCTTCCTTCTTACACCCGTTCCCTCTTTCTTACACCCGTTCCTTCCTTCTTACACCCGTTCCTTCGTTCTTACACCCGTTCCTTAGTTCTTACACCCGTTCCTTCCTTCTTACACCCGTTCCTTCCTTCTTACACCCGTTCCTTCCTTCTTACACCCGTTCCTTCCTTCTTACACCCGTTCCTTCCTTCCTACACCCGTTCCTTCCTTCCTACACCCGTTCCTTCCTTCGTACACCCGTTCCCTCCTTCTTACACCCGTTCCCTCCTTCTTACACCCGTTCCTTCCTTCTTACACCCGTTCCTTCCTTCTTACACCCGTTCCTTCCTTCCTACACCCGTTCCTTCCTTCTTACACCCGTGATTTTTTTCTTACACCCGTTCCTTCCTTCTTACACCCGTTCCTTCCTTCCTACACCCGTTCCTTCCTTCTTACACCAGTTCCTTCCTTCCTACACCCGTTCCCTCCTTCTTACACCTATTCCTTCCTTTTTACACCTATTCCTTCCTTCTTACACCCGTTCCTTCCTTCTTACACCCGTTCCCTCCTTCTTACACCCGTTCCCTTCTTCTTACACCCGTTCCTTCCTTCTTACACCCGTTCTTTATTTCTTACACCCGTTCCTTCCTTCTTACACCCGTTCCTACCTTCCTACACCCGTTCCTTCCTTCTTACACCCGTTCCCTCCTTCTTACACCCGTTCCTTCCTTCCTACACCCATTCCTTCCTTCCCCCACACCCCCACCCCACGCCTAGACACCCTTCCCCACCCACACACTATAGTAACCTACTTTTTCACCCCAAGCTTCTTCCCCAGGCCCGGTCAGAGCTCACAGGTGCGCAGTAACTTCAAGAGTGAGTTCGCGCGCAGCCTGGAGCCCTTACTGTCAGTGGTGGGAAAGGCAAGAGGCGACGCGTCCGCCCACACCATGCCCTCAGGTAGCTACTTATTTACTTATTTACTTACTTTTTTACTTATGTATTTTTTTTTACTTATTTACTATTTTACTTACTTTTTTACTTATGTATTTTTTTACTTATTTACTATTTTACTTATTTACTTACTTATTTACTTACTCATTTATTTACTTACTTACTTGTTTACTCATTTACTTATCTACTTATTTGGGTATCTACTTCTTTTCTTACTTATTTACTTGCTGTATTAGTGCTCGAGTCAAAACTACACATGCCTGAATAGACTTAAAGTACTGACCAATAGGCCTACTTACTTCCTATACCTTTGGAAGATTACCTATATACGTAAATATATCCTATCTAAAATTTTGATACATTGTCCAATAACATTAAGAATTGGCGAGGAAGAAAGAAGACACAAGGGAAGAGGAGACAGAGAAACAACAAACACGAAGGAAAGAGAAACAAAGGAGGAGGAACAGCTGAAGAAATGAAAGGGAGAAGGTCGGGTCCCAATTCTTCCTGGGACAAGGGTTTCTTTCAGATGAATTATAACATCTTGCTTATATTAGCTATCATCCTTTCAAATATATATATGCAAGGTTGTGAAAGAGATACTGTCACCGATCACCTAATATAATAATATACGGTAATCTATGTAAGAAATGGCGACCCCGAAAACGACTCTGGTTCTGCATTGAGCGTCTGAAAGTCCGACATAATTGTTACCACGAGTGATTTGAGTGCAATTACCTTCCCTCTCTACCATCCATCTATCCATTCCAAACAGGTTCCTCTGGCTGCAGCGAGAAACAGAGTTCTGAGGGCGGGTGTGCTTCGCGGCCTCCGTCAGCAGCCTCCGTCATGGGTCCAGGGGCGTCCACCTTCCCGCCAGCCTCACGCCGTTCACTCTCAGCGGCCAGACTCAAGATTCTGGAGACAGGTGGACCCTTCGCCGAGCACTGCAAGACCCACGACGTCCGGTTCAGAGTAAGTCGTGCTCCTCCTCCATCATCCATCCATCCATGTATGCTGGCCTGTGTGTAATGTCCATCACCTCCGTCAAATAATAATTGTCTTCTTGTTCTCTCTAATCAGCCATTTCTACTTATTGGCCTTCCATTTCTCAATCGTAGGCCTTTTCAAATGTCCTCTTGTTAGCCTCCTCCTCCTCCTCCTCCTCCTTCTTCTTCTTGTCCTTCGAGAGTGAAATAATTTAGTTCTTTCTTTCTTCGACAATGTAATACTATCCCTGGGCATGCTGACTACTGACATCGTACCCCTTCTAAATTGTTCATAAGTTAGTATACGTTTATTAATCAGATGTGTGTGTGTGTGTGTGTGTGTGTGTGTGTGTGTGTGTGTGTGTGTGTGTGTGTGTGTTCAGATGACAGGTGTGCTGACTGTTATTATTTTCACATCAGAGATAAACTTTCAAGCCACTCTCACCAGCCCCTCCCTTCTACAGCAAGATCTCACTGCAAAGTTCACTCGACTGAAAGAGGAGGCGCAGGAGCTACACCGCGACGTGACCCTGCGCAGGTGTCTGACGCGGCGAGGTCGAGTGGAGGAGATCGTGCGGGAATGTGCTGCCTTGGAGGAGGAATTCAGGGCCTATTCAGACGAGATGGAAGACCTGAGAGCCGTGTTCGATTCGGCCTGGGACGACCAGATACAGAGAGTGTACGCCGAACAGGAGGTCTTTCAGGCTCAGGTAGGTCAAACACGTATACGCAGGCGCGAGCGCACACAAACGTAAATAATTAAATAAATAAACAACTTATTCCTTGAGATCGCAAACCTCCGCCAAGAATGAGCATTGTATTATCTAAAAAATATTGTAAAAGTCTGGTCGAGTTAAAAGAAAATATCTTGGATCTAGATCTCTCTCAAAATCCAGCCACATAAAACCCTTCTAGAAAATATTTCATAAAGAAATTAACACAACTTTTTGCGTAATCCTGCTAATAGACAGATAGAACACAGATACATATAAATAAAAAATCAAACCAATCACATAATCTTCTGGGCAGAGGAAAACAAAGGGTATTATATTTTACAATGGAATGTAGCACCAAACCCAGAGGGATCTAATTTAATTTATGTAGTTATTAATTTGTTACTTTATCTATTTAATTTTTTATTTTTATTTTTTCTCACCAAACAAGGGGCGACTCAACACCAAGCCACATATGGTTTTCCCTGCACGTGTGTCTAATATTACAAACAACACGAGCATCTAACCCATTCTTATTATTCACATTGACACTGGCTGCTTGCAACGACGAAGCAGGTGAACGACGTGGCCAGCCTCCGCGACGAAAACAAACGCCTCATGATCATCGCCCAACAGCTGGAACCCTACATCAGGTCCATCACTGCCCTCATGGAACGCATCTCACCAAAACTCCAGGTACATATACATACAACATGTGAGTCCCTTTTACCCTAACCTAACCTATTTCCTAATACAGTCTCCATTTATCACTGCCGAGCCTAAACGAACTAAACATCAGGTATATATATATATAAACATTTCAATCCCTATAGCTCATTATCCTGGCCTAACCTAACCACACTAATCTGATGTATACATACAACACACGAGTCCCTTCATATCCTAACCTAACCAGGACGGCTGGAGAGATATCAGTAGGAATCCCCGGCTCCCTCTTCTAGCCACTTGGTCTGTCTTTACTCATAGATACACACGATGGATGAGCAAATGGTGTTCTATTAAAGTATACACACACAAGTCCCTCTAACTAACCTTACTAATCTGTCAATCTATCCATGCCCCTGTACCCAACGTTCAGCCACGAGCAGAGTCAAACAACACTGCCGTCTTTGTTACTAAGAAATATACCATTTATACATGTAGTACTTACTGTCACTTGACCAGCTAAGTATCTTCACTGCACGCAACCCTCTACACCACATCTAATGGACGACAAACGCTCTATGCTTGCTGGGTAAAAGAATCAGAATTAATATGTAGAAGAATTCAGAATTTCATTAACGCAAAAAATTTCAAGATAGTGAAGAAAAACGTGTAAGATTGAGAAACATACCAATTCCAAGTAGTGTTGGTGGAATTTTGCTCGTGTCTCTCCCTGTTCTAGATATTTGGTGTGTATTTCTCTTGGGTCACTTTCAATAGCTAACTATTTGCAACCTCTCCAGACACCAAAAAGTATATACCCCCTTTAACCTAACCTAACCTTCTTGATGTGCTGTCCATCCCCATGTCCCTGGCTTCTCCTCCTCCTCCTCCTCCTTTAAGCAGTTTTGGTGTGTTCCTACAATCAGTGTGTGTATTATCACGATCTGTTCTTACTTTAACCAGGTATTTGGTGTGTATTTGTGTTATTTTATCTGTTTAATGTTTTTCCCTTGACTTATCTTTGGCATTTAATGTGATACCCATGTAAACACTCTTTCTACTCGTCTGCCCTCTCTGACACCAGGCTAGACTCAGGTCCTCAGCAATACACAAGTTAACACGAAATTACTAACTTTAATATTTAAAAAAAAAAATTTAAACTACGAGATGGAATTTATTTTTTTATATAGTTTTTGTTACTTGGCTTCAGTGGCTGTCTGAAAGTGACAGTGTGTGTCTGTGTGTGTGTGGGGGGGGGGAGGGGGTGTAAATGTGAATGGGTTGATATAAGTGGCTACTTAGACAGGTGCAAATCAGGAAGGAGTATACGGGAAAGAGCAAGTGAGTGAAATTATACAAGATTACTGAGTAAGGCTTGAGAATGAAAGAGGAGCTGGGTGTACGAGAAGGGGAAGAAAGTGATAAGACAATTGTGAGTGTTTAAATAAAATTGAATATCCTCATAAAACTAATATCATATGAGGTTGACTTCTCACCTACTACGCTGGCTGAAACGATTATAAAGTATAGCACAAAACTCTTTGTCGTGGCCAGGAAGCAAACCTATATTCCCCTGGTCTTTGAGTGTGAGTGGTGAAGCTCTTACCACTGAGCCACAACGGGTAGTCAGAAGTATGTGACACTCTGCGAAGGTCAAGGTGTATGAAGGGAGATCAACTGGTGAGGCAGATGTTACGTAGTGGGACCAGGTGTGTGAGGAGAATATTCAAGGATATTCATGTGTATTGAAGGTGTGTAACAACAATACTGAAAGATATGGAGTGTGAAAAGACAGGTGTGTGACTAACATCGTGACCCCAAGTGTGTGACAGGTACAGGTGTGTGTGGAGTAGTGTGGCTTGATGAGGCCAGGTGTATGAGATGGACAGGTGTGCATGGAATGGTCTGATGTGTGTCTGACGTGGTGCAGGTGCCGCAGGGGGGCGCGGCGTCCACCGTGTCCGTGGTGGACTCGAGCGAGAACATCATGCAGCAGATCCTGGAGCAGATCACCGCCTGCAAGCCCGACCAGCAGCAGAGGTCAGCACCCTCGCTACCGCCCCACCCCGCACCCCTCGCCCTCCCGCCCGCAAGCCGTGGAGTCCAACCCCCGCCCTCATGTTCCCACACTCCACCCACCCCATCTGGCCTCGCAAATTGGGATGAAATAAGACCGAGCAATAGGCTTTAGACCAAGTACACCAATAACTGTAACATGGCACCACAAAAATTTCATCCAAAGTTGATATTTTTAATTAACAAGAGGTTCATCCCTCAGTATTCATTATATAACAGTCCCAGATAACTGAACCGGTAAACCACCAAGTTATAAGAATCTAAAAACAGAATAGTTGAAGCAAAGAAATAAAACAAAGTCGCCACGTGAGCGTTTCCCGAACCTAAAAGAATTAACGATGACCCTATAGAACTTCCCTAATAAATACTACGATACAGTTATTGTCACTAATCACTACTACCATGAAACAAAAGTCTAGGAATGTTTTCTCCATAATACTTCAGTCCCCAATCACTACCCACTACAACACAACAAAAGTATACTGCCACTACCCACACAAGTCTATTGGGACCCGAATGAATACAACCCACATACGACTCAACCTTGGCAGGGTGATAGTCCAAACCTACTAGTATATTTACTGACTCAACTTAGTGTGTTCTCCGGGTTAGGTCAGAAATATAGTCTTATCTAGTGTTATGGCAGGTTTAATAATTTACGATAGCTTAGTTACACCAGTTTCATTATATAAAGTACTCATACAACACAGCACATAGACCTACTGGCAGGCCCATGCATGTCAAAATTCTTGTAGCTAACACTCAAACAATAGGGTGACATAGATGTTATTTCACTTCTCATAAGGTTCTCTCGTCATCCAAAGGCTAAATTTAGAACATCATATTCAAACCCTAGGACTGACTTGAGACTTATAATACTTAAACTTGGAAACACATCAATGATTATTATTTAAAGGCCACAAGAAAACCCCCGTCGTTAACCACCAATAATGAGAAGGAAGGGAAGTTCTGCCATCCCTACATCTAATAACCCCTAAATTTCCAACAACTGCATAAAATTAGTGTGTGGGTGAGGGTGACGTCAACTCCAGCACTGAGGGCGAGGGTTGGAGTCCTGGCCAATGAATAACTAACTCCCCTTGCACCATGAAATAAGAAAGCATTCTGTATATAATATTTACCATAGTAGTGTATATATAAACATCTCCCTTTCAATATATATCTATTTAATATATATATATACAATTATTACTAGACTCACTACGTTAACTCATTTTCTAACTTATTTGTTAAGTCTGTTATATTTATTTTAGAAGGCATTCACCTTTTAATCAACCAATATCACTTATGAATTATTATCTCCTTATTTATCGTTTAGTTATTCCATCCAACGATAATTGTTTTTGTTTTAAAGTTTCAAGGAGCCTTTCTCGTTTGCAGTGACAAAGGGTAGCGAGAGGAGAGGCAAGGAGCACACTAGGTAACGCAGCTAACACACGTGGTGCAGTGCTAGTGTCCCTCCATTCCTCACGCCACCCTTTACTTTTAGAACACTGGTGTGCGTGTGAGTGTGTGCGTGTGCGTGCATCCCACCGACCTCATTTGCCGTCTATTTACTAATGATTTTTTATAAAGGGGTGAGATGCGTTCGGGGTTCAGCATGGGAGGCTAATGAAACATACAAGTCGTGCCAAAACAAACAAAAACACGCTAAATAAATATACAACAATACTAGACTGGCCTGTTTTGTAGCACGACTTAGAGGAATTAGTCAGTAGCTTCCAATCTGTCCCCCCATCAACATCTCACCCCTCTTATTTGTTGAGCTGCAACGCGTGGCGAGACTTGAATGGCATTGGTTTCTGCTTGTTGTTATTTTTATAGGGGAGGGGGGAAGGATTATAGAGAGCCAAAATTGTGAGCTTCTCTCTCTCTCTTTTTTTTTTTTTTTTTTTTTTTTTTTTTTTGTCTTGGTGGGTGTTGTTGAGGGAGGTGTTGGCTATGCTCGCTCACACACACACAAACACACACACACACTCTCTCTCTCTCACACACTCACACACACACACACACACACACACTCTCTCTCTCTCTCTCTCTCTCTCTCTCACACACACACACACACACACACACCATCTCATACCAAAGTCAACCCACCCACAATACAGTATAGTCAGTCACCATCACAATCCTCATAAGTCCTGTTACAACACAAGATAGTCTCCTATTTAGCAGTGACCTCTAGCTAAGATCCATGGTGAGACAAAGAGGCTAAATTAACACCTTCACAACAATACATGGATTAATCACAGGGCTTATTTGACAGATGGGAGAGCAGACAGTCACTATATGAATCACTAAGAGGCTTAAAACACCTTCACAACAATACATGGATGGATCACAGGGCTTATTGACAGATATGGGAGAGAAGACAGTCACTATATGAATCACTAAGAGGCTTAAAACACCTTCACAATAATACATGGGTGAATCACAGGGCTTATTGACAGATGGGAGAAAAGACAGTCACTATATGAATCCCTTACAGTTTAAAGTCAGACGGGAGAGGCATGTTACAGGACTTATGACCGCGTCTGTACACATCATGAACTTGTATCTGAGTACACACACACACACACACACACCAGCAGGAGCTCCATCTCCCTCAACCCACTTACAAATGATGGAAGGGAACGCATTTTTGAGCCCGACCGAACGCTATCTTTATTTTTTTATTATTATTATTATTTTTTTTTTTTTGTCTGGACTCACAAGGTGTAGCACTGACCTGGCAGGCAAATAATGACTCACGCTAGTGTGTTGCTGAGACTCCTGTGTGCTTCTTACTACACCCGTGTTCTTTACTCGTTCGCTCGCTCCCTCTACTAAATTTGGACTTGTGGCTCACTGTTATTTATTTATTTTTCGAGCACACACACACACACACACACACACATATCATATATATATATGTACACACACACACACACACACAAATACTGCTATTTCTGCCCAAGCCCATAATGATATTATTTATACATTGTTATTCCATGTGTGTACAGTATAACTACCCACCCTAACCTCAAAATGTACATACGCTAGGCCTAGACACATTAAGCAGTGTACGGTCACTGTCTAAAGTTCTGTCACCTCTCTGGTATGGGAATGAAACTTTAATAATAATGTTTTCTTGAGTGAAGCATTATGGTCTTTTCTGGTATACATTATCTTCATGGTTTATAGCCATTGAGAAGAAACAACCACGTCTCATTCACGACAACATTATTCTCATTGTGAGTTCACCAACATTATATACCAGAGGCGACACAACTTTAGACCTTGACTGTACATATCAAAGAACATATAAATAGACAAATTCACACAAAACTTACAAATACAGTCCGCAAAATTATTTACCTACCTCTACATTTTAATCATATGCTCAAAACATAAAAGCATACTGTACATACATACATACAGCACAGCTAAGGCAGTTTAGCTAACTCTTGCTATTTTGGCTCAGTTAAAAAATGGTTACCATATTTGACTGGTCATGCTGTGATACATTCTACCAAGGTATAATTTATAAGTACTATCTCTCCCCACCATATACTGTACATAAACTGAACCTAACCGGTGACCCTCAAAGAATTATGTATTTTCAGCATACTGTAATAATTTAGTGCTGCAGATAATGTCCAGTGGTGGAGAGAGGCTTGGTATTTCAATTTTATTTAATACAGAGGCAGGAGTTTTAAGCTGGACAGTACGATCTGATATATGTAATGAAATTTAAGAAGGCTGGAGCCTCTTTCTTTATTTACTGCATTCTTCACCTAAGGTGTCAATGGTCCAAAACCTACTAATGAATGATTAGCATAACCAACAGTATATACAAACATGTGCACACACAAGTATAGATATTTACACAGATTTATTTTACACATGCACACATACACACACATACATACTGCTGTGGCACAATATTCAATGGTGTTGTATTGTAAACATTGCACCCCTCAGATTTATTGTTCCACCCTTCCTTACATTTCCTTAATTTATAATACATCCCTCCTTCATTCATCTATCGCATTCATTTCCTCCTTCCCCCAGCCCCCTCTCATTTTCTCCTCTCCTCAATGCCCGTCCATGCGTCCTTCCTTCTTCCCTCGTTCGTTCATCCACTGAAAAATTTCCTTCGTTCTGGAGTGTTTCTTCCTTTGTTCTCCTCCTTTCATCCAATACTTTTTCATTTCATTTCTCTATCCAACTCACGCCATCCTCCCCTTCCTATTTTTGTACCCCTCCTTTTCATTATAATAGTTCCTTGTTTCATTCTATCCCTTCCTTCGTGTAATCCCTTCCTTATCTCTCTGCGCCTTCCTCCCTTACCTCAACTCTTCCATAAAGGATGTAAGATGATATATTTATCCTAATGAGATAATTTTTTACCCGTCTCATTCTTTCCCTCCCCTCACACAGTGTCTCCCTCTTCATCTTTTACCTGCTATACTTAATTACTCACCAATCTCTCTTCCCTTCACTCTCATCCCTCCTCCTACCTTCGCATTCCCCTCCCCTCACTAAGTGTCTCCCCTCCACTCTCCTGTACCTTAACATCACGCTCATTTCATATCCTTCCCGCTTCACACACACACACACACACACAAACACACACCTTTCACCGTCATACATGTTCTGTACCACTCTCACTAGCTTATGACTTCACTACTATGCAGGACGCAACGAGAGTAATGCAGTTTTCTTATGCTTATGTGTTCTTTTAAAGTATTCTACTCACTATTTCACTCTCCTCCATTTTCTTACTTTCTCATTTCATCTCTTTGTGTTGTCTCCCTCATCTATTACACTCCCTCCTCAAATTCTCACCATTATCTTGTCTAACTCCCAGCTCTTCCCATTTTCCCATTCCCCCTACTCCTTTTCTGACTCTTACTATTCTTAATCTCTCCCCATACTCCCTGCCATTATGCATCACTTTTTCTATTTTTCCCCTCCTTCCCCTCACTCACTCTCTCCTCAATGCCTTCGCTCACTATTCTTTCGTCTCCCTCCCCGCCAGCAGGGTCGAGGGTCGGGGGTGTGGTGACGGGGCGAGCAGAGTGGGGGGGCCGACGGACGACTCTCAGGGCGGGGTGTCAGGGGGCATTCCGACCCCCCCGGACCCGCCTCACGCCCACCGCACCCCGGACCAGCAGGACGAGGAGGACAGTGACCGGGGCCACGGTGAGTGTCGGGGATGGGGCATGCATGATGGGTAGAGATCACTGGGGGGTCATGGTGAGTAAGGGTACGTAAAGAGGGTGGGGGACAGTGTAAATGTAGGGGAAGGTGTGGGAGACAGGGTATGGTTGGGAGACAGGGGAAGGTGTGGGAAACAGGGTATGGTAGGGAGACAGGGTATGGTAGGGAGGCAGGGTATGGTTGGAAGACCGGGTATGATTGCGAGACCACGTATGACTTGGAGACAGAGATGGGTAAGCACTGAGTAGATAAGAAAATCAGGTATGGTGAGACAGACCAGTCGACAGCGTAGGATATTCATAGGGTAGACAAGGTGGGAGAGGCAGGACAAGTATTAAAGCAAGGTAGGACAGGTAGGCAGAGGGTAGGACGAAATGGTAAGTACAGTGTACAAGCTAAGGCAGGCTGAAGTGATGTACAGTCGGCAAAAAAAGTTTCGTTACCATCCTTTTAACACTGTGATGTAATGGTGGTAGGCCTGGTGTGACGCGAGTGTCTTATATATACCTCCGTCACTTCATGCACCCCTCAGTGTCTGTTGGACAGGGGAGTAGGGATGACGTTCTTTGCCCACTGCTTTTTTTTCTGGGTATTTCACGGTTATTCTTGTTCTAAAATACTCAAGATGCATTTCCTTATGTTTAATAATGAATAGTTAAATAGTAAAAGTTCTTAAACATTCAAAATTGAATTTAAAATAAGTTAAACTTTTGATATAAAGAAACGGAATGCAATGTTTGTGAATGCCACGGGTCGCGGCCCGCATATTATCGCCAATGGGGCCTGTGTAGGCTGTGTGGCCGTCACTCGCCGGCTACACAGTACACACGCTCCGCACACTTGCCACTTCTATGGATGGAACTAAATGGAGGTTTTTAGGGATTTTGACCATCTATCCACCCTCCAATTGACCACTAATTAATCGCTCCACCCCCCGAAAACTTCCGCAAACCCTCCAGAATCCCTATAAACCTCCATTTATCTCCATAAAAGTGGCAACTATATGACTCATAGCATCTCGCAGTCAGTCAGACGGACAGACTCCAGCCACACTCTTCTCTTGATTCTTGAATCACACTCAGTATCTATCTAACCGCTGGGGATCACGGGTGTTATAATGCGTGCTTCACCCAATGCAGTTATGAATTGGTAATATAGTTCTTGACTAATTATTCTTTCCTTTATTCTTAAGATGACATTGACACTTAATTCAAAACTTTTATAGCATTTATACTGAGCAATATTATTCATAATAATAGTGTTATTGTTGGGGCTCTTCAAACCAACGTGAAACAACTGGATAATTGTTAAAAAAAACAACAACAAATAGATTGTATGGTCATTTTAATTGGCAACAGTAATGGGCAGTAAGTAGTATATTATTGTAGATAAGTAGTAATAGAAGGATACTCGTAGTTGATAGCAAATTAGAAGTATAGTAGTGGAGTAGTTACTTAAAATAGGATATACAGTGTATGTTTATACAATAAATATTTACACCATATTGAAACTATACTCTGTTCAAAATTTGTGTTCCACTTGCCTCTATCTATCTATCTATCTCTATCTATCTATTTCTATCTAAGCTTAAGAGGCCAGTGGAACACAAATTTTGAACAGAGTATAGTAGTAGTAGAGTTAGTTATATACAATATTTACAGTAAATATAAAGTACTATATATTTACAAAAAAAATTAATATTTTGTGTAGGACCCGCCAGCTTCTAGTACACAATTTAACCTTCTGGGCATTGACTCGACCATTTTCTGTGTCACAAATTGACCATGACGGCCTCTCAATGATTCCCAGAAGTCTAATGCCCGTTTTACAACACTAGCTCGGTTGTACCGGCTACCTAAATCTTTTTCCTTGGACCGTCTTTCCATAGCAGCCCAAAGATGCTCAATTGGGTTCAGGTCAGGTGATCGTGGTGGGTGTGGGAGAACCTTAATTTCGGGGTGGGTGCTGAACCAGTCCTTAACAAGTTTGCAATTATGTATTGGACTGTTGTCTTGGACCAGGAAGAACTCTTCGGGATAAGGGTAGAGAAGAATTCTCACGGAGGGAAGGAACGCATTCTCTAGTATATCAATATACCTTTCCCCCGTGAACTTCCCTGGTCCAATGTCCACTAGTTCACCCACCCCACTGGAGTGCATCCACCCAAACAATGCCACTCCTATCCTCCCACTCCTCCCATCACTGACCACATGCTGGGCTTCATATCTGCAATAACAATAATAATAATAATAATAATAATAATGATATTGATAATGATATCAGTGATGATAATAATAATAATGATAATAATAATAATGATAGTAATGATAATGATGATAATAATGATAAGAATAATTATAATGATAATAATGATAATGACAATAATAATACTGATAGTAATGATAATAACTGACCACATGCTGGGCTTCATATCTGCAATAACAATAATAATAATAATAATAATAATAATAATGATATTGATAATGATATCAGTGATGATAATAATAATAATGATAATAATAATAATGATAGTAATGATAATGATGATAATAATGATAAGAATAATTATAATGATAATAATGATAATGACAATAATAATACTGATAGTAATGATAATAACTGACCACATGCTGGGCTTCATATCTGCAATAACAATAATAATAATAATAATAATAATAATAATGATATTGATAATGATATCAGTGATGATAATAATAATAATGATAATAATAATAATGATAGTAATGATAATGATGATAATAATGATAAGAATAATTATAATGATAATAATGATAATGACAATAATAATACTGATAGTAATGATAATAACTGACCACATGCTGGGCTTCATATCTGCAATAACAATAATAATAATAGTAATGATAATTATAATGATAATAATAACAGTGATGATAATAATGATAATGATAATAATAATAATGATAGTAATAATAATGATAATAATTATAATGATAATGATAATGATGACAATAATAATACTGATAGTAATGATAATAATATAATACTGATAATAATGATATTAGACAGTGCATGTTTTCAAAGGTGATTTATAATGAACCTTGTGCCAGGTTGACGCCAAACATTGGTAGCCTTGCTAGTGTCGTAAAAGGTTTTTTCATCAAGGAAGATGACGTTTTCCCAGAAGCTGGCGGGCTTGTCGGAATAATTTAATGAGTACTCCATCCTCTTCTCCATGTTGGGCTCCGTCAAATAAGGCTTTTTTGCAGGCTTTCGGGCATGGAGATTGAAGGAGTGGAGTCTGTTGCGCACAGTTTGAGTTGTGCATCTGCGGCGAACAAGCACAATTATTGTTAATTATCAGCCTAGACAGTGATTGAATACATTTTCATTTTGTGTTTAATTTTAATTTATTTATTTATTTTAATTCATTGCGCAATAGCGTCAAACATTAGGTTGATAATAAAACATAAAGATAGATAGGCACACACACATACACACACTCACGCACCACACACACACTCATGGAAATACAACAAAACGAAACACGATAACACAGACAAAAACTACTTTGTGTTTAATTTTACTCAGAGTGTGATAACATAATAATAATAAGATAACAGTGTGTGATAACATAATAATAATAAGATAACAGTGTGTGATAACATAATAATAATAATTTAAATGTATGGAGACTAATGCACTATTTCTATATTCACTCACCCAGTCAGTCTATTTTTTTTTTCTGCATTTGACCCTTTTGTGGCTTATATTAATGGTTAAGAAAAAGCTACTACTACTTATTTATTTTTTTTTAAACCTCACCTTAAATTGTGGTCTTCTTTAATGTTGAGGGAAGTCGATGATGGGTCGTTTTTAATGGAAGACTTAATGTTCTGGTCGTCTTGTGTAGTGGTGCACCTTGGCCGTCCTGTGCGAGGTCTGGCCTCTAAGTTCCCCTCAAGCTTATAACGTTCCACCCACCGCATAACTGTAGGTTTGGCAATCCTGAGTTCCCTCGCTATCTGAGCGTTGGTGTAGTGCAGGCGATGCAGGGAGACAATAGAGCCACGAGTTGCTTCAGAAATCATCCTGTTGGAGCTGTTGCTGTAGGCCTGCACTAACACTCTCCGCTTGACTTTACGCGCCTTTTTTTACGAGCCTAAATATTATTACCGCAACAGCAGTACTGGCAATCTATAAATTTATTAATATACTTTTATTTCCTAATCTTTATTGTATTATACATAAAAAAGTTTATTGTAATTTTAACTACCCGATAAATATAAATAACTATAAATAACTAAATAAACATAAATTTAAATATATATTATATATAAGTTAATATAGTAAATCGATATAATAATTAATATATATAAATATATACACTAAATATATATAAATAGAAGTAAATAAATGGTATTGGCAATATATAGTACTGAATGTGAAAATTCCATAGATGGGCAACATACTCAAAACATTTATTTACGTAGTGATTGGGAACTACTCAATCACTGGTGGTTTTATTGAAACATATACCATAATTTGTGCACATAGTTTTATTTTATGGTCAAAACATTACATTAGAGTAAGGATTTCATAGGTTTAATGTAAGTTTATTAAGCTGGCATAGCAGTGCATAAGAGCGACGAGCACCCGTCCTCTCTCGTTGAAAGCTACTAGGCTACTGATGACATCCGAAGCCAATGCCTCCGCCGCCCGTACTGTCCACCCCCGGCAGCCAGGCAAAGACGATATCAGCCTCTGATGATAAGGCTTAGCAGCCAAGTAGGCAGAGTACCAACCCTCGCGCGCTTACAGATGTTAAAATTAACGTAGGGGTGGTAACGAAACTTTTTTTGCCGACTGTACAAAGAGGTAAGGCTGGCAAAAGGAGACAAAGGAAAGTTAGGCAAGGACTGTAGACGTGCAGGGTAAGCAACATAAGGTAGGTAGGGTTGGTAAATCAGAGCTGTTGCAGGCTAGGTTATATGACAGACAGATCAACATTAGTCACCTGATTGAGACAAGAACCAGCTGACCCCCAAGCCAAGCCCTGGTAAAAGGTGTAGTTAAATGCTTATAATAGCACGCAGTAACCAGTAGCATTTTAATTTCTGGTCAGTGATAAATGTTCACAGACAATATTATGGAGACTTCTACCTTGCATCGGACTGGCTAATGTGTGACTCCTAACCAAAGACTCTAAGCCTTTTCAACACTGGCTGTGGACATTTAACAACAGTCTGATATAGAAACGGATTAAGGAAATTTTGTTGTAGCAATACTGTAGTTGTATTAGCCATAACCTTAACCTTAGCAAGAGTGAAAGTGCAAATAGTGTTGAGGCTGGCATGAGTAGCAAGGGTATTGTCACCTCACTCGAACTGGTCACTACTGTACTCACTATTTTTTTTTTAATTAATTTCCTACAGACAGTAGTGAAAACAGTACTGTCAAGCATTGTAGCATTCTGCTACAAGACAAATAATTAAAATAAATTAATTGGTGGTGTAAGCAGTGGCTCACAAGGTGTGGTGGATGAAGGAGCTGCACCCATATTCCCCCTAAGATTATGACATAAAATTAAATTTACTTTGAAAATGAAATCAGATGCAAGGTAAAGCATTGTAACTTAAGCAGTTCTTTTAACAGTAGTGAGTTGTCCCTTGTCCATTCAGTGATTATCCGTTTGAGATCTTGACTGTCATAGTGAAGAAGTGACACACACATTATAGTGGCACATACCAGCTGGTGATGGAAACCATTGGATTGTTGGTGTGCACCATTCCTCTGAAAACACCTCTCATTTAGATCTACTAGTACAGTAGTTCTTAGCATTGCCTTCTAACCACTTGAAAACTCAAGTTGGGGAGTACTTGACATCAGAGCATGGGGAATTACATCTAGAGTGGATGAGACTTTAAGCAACATTTTGTCCAGTTCTACAAGTCTAGGCATTGGTGATGGCACCCTTTAGCACTAGTGACGTTAGAAAACTATAACAACAATGGCTATGGAAGTATTGTTAATGCTTAACATGAGTAGCAACATTTGTTTTACAATTAGTTGTCACAATAGGACAGAGCTGCCCTTACCTCACCTTGGCAGCATGTGCATGACTGTCTTACTGTATGTAACACAGTTTTCTGCTTTCTTAGAGATGTTTTCATATTTATTATGCATTCATTTTGTACTCTTATAATATTTTTCCAAGTGGAAGTCACATATCAGTAATGTGGCATGAGGCTAGCCAGGTGGCAGCACTGTTCTGGTGTCCCAGTCACTAACTTCTCACAGTTGAGTTTCAGGATGACACGCCACGTCTTCTAGTTGCAGTAGCTGGTGAAGCCCCTTCTTGCCCTCAGTGCTGGGGAGCAGGGCAGGGGCCAAGTAGCAGTGGTTGCCAACTTTGCAGGATCTCATGGCCGCAGCGTGGAGCACCAACCCCTTCTACCCCCTCCCCCTCCCCACGGGTGACGCGACACACTGACGCCGGATTGACAGGCTTGTGTTTCAGGCTTCTCTCCAGGGCCGGGCTGCGGCCGGGCCGATCCCTGCCACACTAGAGAGCGAGGCACCTCCCCAGCCTCCTCCCTCGCCTCCACGCTTGCCTCCTCTGCCCTTGGTGGCTCCTACATGGAGATGCGAAGGGTCGAGCGCAGTGCAGGCCGCAAACGTCAGAACAGCGAAGGTGACTCACTGGTGTGGGAACGTCTGCGAGGATGCGAGAGCGAGAGTGAGATGGTCTCATCAACATCCTCACTACGACTACATCAACGGCGTGGATCTGAGGGCAGTGATGTGGCTGAAGTCAAGAAGGGTGTCTTCATGCAGCTACTGGAAAAGGTACGGCTGAGGGATGAAAAGAAGAAATCAGACTATGAGAGTGATGCAGATGAGGGTCGGGCATCATCACGTGAACGAGGCGGCAGTGGTGGGCGTGTGGTCACCAGGGTGCCAAGGCCCCCCAAGCATCCACAGGACCACCATGTTGACCGCTACATGGACCTTGCAGCTGCAGCTTTTGATGCATCAGCACTACCAGAACGCCCAAAGTCAGCCTGTGACAACACTTTGCTGAGAACAGCCGCACGTATCTATTCAGGTCTGGGGTCAACACGTGGGCTGAGCGGTGATGCTGACCCTCCATCCCGTACCAGTGCTGACCGGCTGGATGAGGCCAGGATGGTAGCAGCAGCCTGTTATGCACGTGACAGCAGTGCCGGGCGTGCCAGATCAGCCGAACGTGATGGTGGAATGCGAGGCACCAAGACTATGCTAGTACCACAGGGTGCTGGCAGGTCAGGTGAGCTGAATGTGAGTGAGGTAAAGGCCATTGTGCATGCTGAACAGCCTGGTGGCCCTCGCAAGCTAGGCCGTAAAGACCTGGAGACCATATATGCTGTGGCCACTGTGCCTCGCAAGGCAACCAGCAAGAAGGAAAATATCTACGAAAATGTTCCTGTGGTGACAGAAGCTGGGCCTCATATGATGCACCAAGTCCGCCCCCTGTTCAAGAAACAAAACTCTCTTGATGCCATCCCATCTGATGGAGGGCGAGGCAGCATGGGACGGAGGAGTGAGGGAGGCAGCAGTGGTGGTGGTGGTGGGACTGCCAGACATGGTACCCTCCGGAAGGCAGACAGCTTTGAGGGCCATGAGGAGGCTGTTAAAACTCTGGTTGCCGCTGTGCATGAGACCAGGATCCTACGCCGCAAGAAGACCAAATGAGTCAGTGAGATCACTGAATTTATCATTCTTACAATGAGTAGTTGGTCAGTCAGGATTTCAACACAGAGGTGCACTCTGCGCCAGGATCCTTAATCAATGTCTGCCATGGGTCAAGATCACTAGAGCAAAGAGCTACAATTCTATAGGAAAGAAATACGATCCAATACTAAAGAACTAGTTAGCCAGGATTCTATAACAATGAACTACAGTGAAGCAGGGTCCTACAGCAAAGACAGACTTACAGTGCATGAAGGATCCTGCAGCAGTGATTAACCCAGAAAATCGTAGCTTGTCAAAGTCTTTTTACACGCAATTTTCACGCTTGTCGCAGCCTGCAGCAGAGTCAAACTTAACCTCTTTTTATTTTAATAAATAAATGTTAAGTGCTGACTAGATTATTATATCGGCGACTATGTTGAATGGGACTGAATGGTGAGACTAGGCTGCGGCAACATGTGGTATTGGCAATTTGTGCTTGTGTTAGGTTCTGGGCATTATATGCTGTAGCCTAACATAATGAGGAAGTGACCCAAGATTGATAATACATGTTGCGGAGACATTGGTGTTGTTTGTCGTGTGGCGTGCTGGTGTGATGTAAGTGTTCAGTCATGGATTAAAGTCAATGTATGAAGTTTAGAGATGGGAGTGTTGCCAGAATTCAGGGTTAGAGTGATCAGTGTTTGTGCTGGTATCATGAGGGAAAAAGTGTTGCTAAAACTCATACACCTTTGACCATTTGAGAGAAACAAGTGTTCCCAGATCAATGGATATGAGACACAGTACTGCCAGAACCACGTATGTGTTGTCGTAAGATAGTGTTGGCAGACAGTGTTGCCAGACCAGTATTAGTGTTGTGAGGTGGAGAATGTTGGCAAAGTCGCCATTTTCAAGTTTTCTAATGAAAAGTTCTATACTGTCCAGGCCAACCATTCACTCCACCAGTCTCCCTTACTATCCCATCACTCTGTCCTTCATATTACCCACTAATGACTTCACCTAATCAGTCTTATTACCCCACTAAAGGAACAAAGATTTTCACCAACCTCTCAGTCGGCTATAGGTCTATTCCAACTCACCTCTACAAATTCTATGATCTCATCCCTTCATCTGGTTCTCTGTCTGCTTTGGCTTTTTAATCCACCTGTGGTTCCCATTTGTCTTTGCTCAAATACACCATAATGTTGAAATTTCTACTGTACTTTTGACCCCTCCCTCCATCTCACTTTTCCCCTTATCATTCCTGCAAAAGAACATATTTCCCCTCCCTTTCACTACTCTTCTCCAAGTACAGTATTCCCTTCTCCCACTTTTACAATATTTGTATATCCATTTCCTTTGACACCCTTACTTAGCTATGAGCCAACATCCAAATTGCTCTTCCTGCACCAACCCACTTCCTTTCCACTAATTCCCTCACTTGTCCACTCATTGGCCCACTATTCTCTTTACCAGCTCACATTCTCTCCACCTGCTCCATCACTCATGGGCCAATCAATCCATTAACAAACTCCCTGTATAAATGTTTATGAGTCAGGAGACAACTTACAGTATTTGGAGAATCGAAGACAATGATCATAACTATGATAATCAAATCACAATAAGTTAGGCTTCAGGTATACCCTTGCTCACCCCATCCTCTCCTGTAACCCTCTCTCTCTCTCTCCTCCACTTGTGCAAAGGCCTGGATAAACCCTGACCTGACATATAAACAGCAAACCTAAAATCACCGACCTTCATAAGCTTTGAAGGAGGGCATGAGTCAGGTAACATGATGCAAATCAAATCAAAATTCTATCAAAGACTTCCACCTAGATGGTGTATATTATTAATCTTGTAATGGCTGCATCTATTGTGTTCCTTCCTTCTGTCCTCTCACTATCTGTTTCATACTGTACGTCCGTTAGTCTGTTGTCGGATTTTCTTGTTACTTTTATATATTATCATCCCTTTATTTACATCAGTTCTTCCCACAACCCCCTGGTCCCTGCACTAATCGCTTTCCGTTAGTTACTGGTAAGGTAGACGTACATGCGATTTAAAATGAAATGACATAAGACGGTTGTTGTAAATATACTGATAACAAGCAAGAGGTGATGTAATGAGATGGTGTAAACAAGATGTAAGCAAAGCCAAATACAGAATATTGACTTTTGATCCAATATTCATTATCCTTGTTAGGTAGGCTTTGCATGCTCTAAGTCTGAATATCTGTGTTGGTGTACTGTAGGGTGGAAAAGCAAAATAGAAACCATGGTACAAGGTCTCACTTTCGATGTCTTTTATGTACCAAGCCAGTTACAACAATGGGGATCACATATTTTTTTCTTGTTCAACCATGATCATTCTTGGTCATGTACCTAGGAAGGGTACCACTCCTCATCTACAACGGTTGGCCAAATATTCCTAAACCCTGACTTTGCCCTTTATATGCCATACATCTCTACTGTCATATCATCACTGCCCATGACCTATTTGGTTCATCTGCCAGTTCTACAGCTTCAATCTTTCCTTGTCATGGGTTACCGAGCTCAATCTTACTGTTATATACTTTGTTTTTAAGACACCTGCCTTCACTCAGTATGGCCCATCAGCCAAATTGGTTTAACAGGGTACAGCTGTCACCATAAACTAGCTGGGTATACTGAGGCAACTAGACATGAAAATCTATTTCATTATGTGGAGCATCTGACTCTCCCTATTGGATATTCTGTCTTCGGTGTTACTCATGCAATACTGTATATCCAAAACAGGCTCTTTACAAATAGGTTTTGCTTCAATCACTTAATGCTATACACACTTTAAAATACTGCATTAATAAATTACCAATGCAGTAAAATATTTTAGTCTTTCTGACAAATACTCGTTTGTTCAGGATATAGTCCCATCCACAACATGTAAATATCAAGTTCAAAAGAAATTGTTGTTGAAGATCCTCAAGCTGTCTGGCCGAGCAGCCACGTCAAAAAGAAGTCCAATATAGTAATGAAATTTACACTAAGTACTAAATGTTACTTACCTTGGAAAAACTGTGAGGATGAAACTGTGACTCCTACACACAACTAGAGTTGTTCTGAAGTTGGCACAATAACACCAGCAGGCAGGACAGCTGAGCCAGCTCTGTCTGAAGAACAGACAGAGATAATGAAGAACAAGAATGTTCAGGAAACAATGTTATAGAATTTCCAAATAAGGCCCATTAAAAGGATCCATACTGATATTTATTTCCAGGAGTTCACACACAAATTAGATTATCTTGAAGCTTCCAGCATGGGACACTGTATATTTGTATAATACATTCCAGTGTCCTTTGTAACATTACTGCAGTACCAAACACAATATATTTTGGCTAAGGCAATCTACATCACATGTGTTCAATATACAATACAGTATATACTATCACTACTACAGTATCACTTCGGCTTAACAAATAACTGGCTGAACTTTAGCTCTCATAGTTCTGGTAGCCTTTACCCTGAAAAGGTGGACTCGGCCAGCCACTATGAAGTATGAACATCATTAGAAATACCTATCCTGTACTGGAGAATTGAACTCCTGCCTTGATTCTGGGTGGAGTAATACCATGGTCTCCCTAATAACAAAGTCCACTGCAAAAGGCTATTTCAGATAATCATCAACACTTCTTGTATTATTGATAATATTGCATACAGTAATATTGCATACATTATCACACAAAACAGAATTAATTTATTCTGAGTACCTATTATCCACAAGGAACTTGTCCCGAGATGACAGCACATGGTTTTAGTGCTTTGATTATCCATATGCTATCATATCAGCTAATGGAAGAATACAGTATCACATCTCCACTCCCATTAACTTACCAACATAAATTTCAATATATAAAATAAGCACAGTAATCATATCGCCAATATCAAACAATATTAATACTGAACATTGTTGTATATTAACATTTGATTCATAGATTAAAGTGTAAGCTACTTTAAGCCAGTAAATGCACTTTTTAAATTTTCCTTTTCAGCTGTACTGGTAGTTAGTTTCTTTTGATTTAAGCTCGACTACAGTATTTCACAAAGCTGCAGGAATACCATTATGTTTTTATTCCAAAAACAACCATCCAACTTATGGTCACTTCTAATCATATTGGCATAATGGCATCTCTAAAGAGCAGAATGGCAGGTCAGGGAGTGCTTTTACCACACATTCCTACATGAAAAGCAGCCCACCCTCCCCAAACCCTTATCTTAGAATATGAATACTGCATAGCCTAACCCAAACTTGTTTTTTTTTATTTCATGTGTGAGTTCCCTTTCCTTTTCTAAAATTCCCTGTATCCATTCCCAATAATATGGTATTGAAATTATGTTAAAAGACATTATAACAAAATTAACATAAATTAAATTGTGAGCACTGGAATATTTCATAACTTTCGCATAAAACTAGACCAAATGTCTGGGACCTCCATAACTTTGGCATTTCTGTTAAGTTATGAAAGAGAAGTCACCCACAAAATGACTAGATGAACATTTGTACAGTAGTGTATTTAACTTAGGAAATCTGAGCTACAGTATAAGAATATTGTACCATACTAGCAGTCTGTTTTTCCTTGACTAGTGGTGTGATATTTGGCCATGCCTTTGCACCACAAAAGTAAACAATTTCATAGAATTATATACTGCATGACTGTTACTGACCATTACCCTATGGCTGACATATATCACATTTTCTCAGTCTAACACCACAAACTTTTCTTATGAAGGAGAGCTCCTTACTGTACCATCCAAAAGTAAAAAAATTTTTCAGTTAATCCATAAACAGCTCCTTACATCTCATATGAATCACCTTATGTGTACCAACTCCAAATATATCAGTCAATCCATCCAAATCACATAAGTTTCTGAGGGTCAGGGGACAGTTTCTTCCCTAAGTGATGGAAAACAGAAAAGAAGCAAGAAATAAATCCAATCCCACTTTGTGAAACATGCTAGACCATGACTATGCTTGCACTTAGGCTTTATATCCATGACTAGGTGGGTTATTACGCACCACACAAAAAGCTAATGTTGAGCAGAACACCAAGAGGACAGCAAAAAGCACCTGCTGGGGATTATGTCAGCTACTTCACCACCCTGTGTCTGCGGGCCCGGGCTTTGCTGGGTGTAGTATCAGGATCGGAGAGGAAGAGTACATCACCCGATGTTGATGGCACAGCAATCACCTATTTGTGGAAGAGTGCATTTAAAGTTTGAGTTTTTATGAACACAGCATGGATCACTACCGTAATACCCAGGGGTAGAGAGAGATTTGAGGAAATACCTAAAAAATATATTATATACATGATGATTCTAGCAAGAGTACATTATGACAGGAGATAGTTCTACAAGCAAAAACTTAAATTTGAGGACATGTTTTCTCCAACCTTGCCACTGAGAGCAGGAAGCACAGTAAAAACAGAAAGGTGTAGCACAGGGAAATGAAGTAATGAGGCTCTACGTGATGCACAGTCCATTCATGCCATTTGTGCCACACTTCTCCAAGTTAGCATTTTAAGACTTAGCTGTGTCATGAATTATTTGTACTACTGTACTTCTAAAATGCATAATTATCGAAATTATACAATATGTTATTTTACTGACTTTAGTTTAACCAATGCACCACAAAGGATGGGAATATTTGGCACACTTATAATGAACGGAACAGCAAAAGAATGCAGCATATGCAGCATTAAACAGAAGAGTGAAGTGGTTTAAAACTGAATGAGATAGTTGAGTAAAAATTTAAGGCAAATATATGACTCAATCAATTAACCAGTGTCCACCAATTAACTGCTGATGCATTTACTCCCTTCTGGAATGTCCCCAACAGAGAGTGTCACAGTGAAAAAGCCTCAAGGTTATCATATACAGTATACTGTTCTTTAAACCCTCAGTTTTCCTTCACTTATTGCTTAAGTCTCACTACCACATGGAACAGTTGGAACCAATGCACAATCTTCCAATTCTATCTTCACCTCTCCATTAACCACTTTCGCACAAACTTAATACACTTCATTTAGAGATAAATGGTAAAAGATTAATAATGGGTGAAGTGAAGAACAGTGAGAGAATATGAAGCACACTGGAGACTTTGACTCAACTGAGTATAAACCGCTATCCATAACTGAACACTAAACTGATTGACTAACCTTGTTTCTTGAAGATGTGGCTCCAGTGCTGGGGTTGGGTGAGGAAGATAGTCTGCAGAAGAGCTCAGATTTAACAAATTGCAATTATAATGGTTAGCATACACATTACTTTAACATGTAAAATATAATTACTATAAAGTAGTAAGGACTACAAGAGGAAATGGTAAAGCAAAAGGAATGGCTAAAAAAAAAAGAAAAAGAAAAAACAATGCAAAAGGAATTGCTAAAAAAAAAAAAAGCAATGCAAGAGATGCATGCATAATAAGGATGGCAACCATATTTTAACTAAACGGCTCATAGAATGGCTCATTTCAGGGTATCTGAAGCAAATTTGCTATGGATGAGTATATTTGTGGGAGTAGCTGAGAATTTTGTGGGTTTGAAAGGGATTTCATTGATTGATGATGAAAGAAGACCACCCTAGGCCTGGAAGACCCTGTTTAACAGTACCCCATTCTATTAAACACATTATGAATACAGTAGTAAAAGGGAATATGTGACAGAGGTGGGACAGCAAGCATGAAGGAGAAAGAAGGAAAGAAGGCATTTGAAAGAGAGAAGAGAAGCTGAGTGAATGTACTCTCACCTGTCAGCAGTGCTTTTATTAAGTGGATCCAAGGTCACCATCTTTAACACAGAATCCAGTTTCCTAAGTACTGAATCCTTGTGGTAGTGGAGTTTCCTGGTGTCTGACTCCCACCTCACTACCTCCTCACTGAATATGGAAGTTGAGGTCAGCTGCTTTGTGTGGCTGAGCTGGGTATGAAGGATGTGTGATGAGTGGCTGAGGTGCTGAGAAGACACCTGTGACTGACCAAGCTGTGAGAGTGTGAGAGGATGGGAAGTTAGGGATAGTGTCGGTGTTCTATAGCTGTGACCAACATTCTGAGGGGCAGCTGGAGATCCTGGCAGTTTCTGGGGACTTTGAGTATTCCATGATGAAGCACCCATGCCCAAAAGCACTCCACCATCCCCCTGAGAATACATAATATCAGCAGGGTTGGCAGGTGATGTGTCCTGTGTACAATCTTGGGGACCCAACAGTAGGACAGGGGTATCCGAGGTACTAAAGGTCACAGCAGCCAAATGGTCGTGCGGATGGTAGTCAACACAAGAGATAGTTCCGGGGAGGAAGCTCAGTAAAGGCAAGGCAGCTTGACCGGTATCAGAGTGCCAAGCATGTAGGGTACCATCCTCACTTCCTGCCAGCACCCAGCTTCCACAAGGAGTAATGCAACCACGCAGCTGCTGACGCACGTTGACTGCTCCACTCATTCTCAGGGTTACTGTCCAGTTTCTTGTGCACACCAGGCGCAGATGATTGTCCCGGGAGTGCACCAACAAGCGGGTTCCTCCAGGAAGAGGTACCAGTGTGTTAATAGGGGCACCTGCAAGCTCACTTAGTACCACTCGCTGTTCTTGCTGCAGAAGCTTTACTCGCCGCCCCCCACGCTGCCCTTTGCTCACTTCCTCATTTACGCCTTCCAAAGCCCACACAAATATGACACCTTGACTGTCCCCTGACAAGACCTGAGTGTTAGTGTTAGTTAGGCATAGGGTTGTGATAAAGCCATGATGACCAGCCAACTCTTGCACCCTGCTGTACTCTCCTTTCTTCTTGCACCACACTCGCACCAAATGGTCATAACAGCCAGTGGCTACATGTCCACCTGGAAGGAAAATGGCTGAATACACAAAAGTTGGGTGAGTCAGGATAAAGGGCTCCTCAGTTCCTGGATTCAGCTGCCATACACGAGCAGTAGCATCAGCAGAGGCAGAGAGAAGGAGATTGTCACTGCTTCCCCAGCAAAGATCATAGACTAGACCCAAATGCCCTTGCAATGTAAAATCTGGATTGCCACCAGGAATTTGAAAGATTCTAATAGGTCCGTGGCTACCACATGCCAATTTCAAGCCATTGTGGGAGAACCTAACCACCATGTTGCCACGTGGGGCAGGGGGCAACCTTGATATTATCTGGACCGGGAGCTGACAGGATTGGTGTGGACGACGACCCCATCTCACTTCTACTTCCTTGGCCTGGGAGGAGGAGGAGCCAGGGACACACCCACTGGCTGGGGACGATGAGCCCTGGACAGTTCCCACACTATCACCTCCAACCTCAGCCTGGGTGGCCAACATGGACCTGCAGGAAACCAAACATTAGAATTCAACTTATTACACTGATCAGGATTTACTGTAATAACTGGTTACTTTCTCTCACATTCATATTTCAGACTATCATTACATTATTAACTGGAAGGGCACTTTACAGAATGAATATCTTCACAAATGCCAAAGAAAGTCTATACACATTACCAACCCATATTTCACCCTTGTTCTTACTAATATAAATTGTATATCATACAGAATACTGTACTGTATATTCCTAACCTTCATATTTGATTCATATCCACCACAATTTCATTATTCCTAGGCATCATAATGTCAAAAAGCCATCTGTTTGTTTTATATATTCAGTACTACAGTAATCCAAACAGGAGTCAAATAACCATCTTCACGTCATATATAATTCCATCAGAAACCATAGAATCTGAAAAAAAAAGTCACTATGCTAACTCTTGAAATTGCTTGAAACTGATCTATACTATTATTTTTTCAAAATAATATGAGACTTAAAAAGCCATTTTTAAGGTTCAGCCTGGACCCTACACTTTCTATTGGAATCAGTTTTATTGACAGCCAGTTAATGGATCTACAGCCACACTGTCACCTGAAAACCAGCTGTCTTAGGGGTGCTTCTCCTTCACTAAGTTCATGGGATAGAACCCAGACAATTATTGAAGTAACTAACATAAACTGACATTTATCCTACAACACAGAATAAATATGTGGTGTAAGAGGTAACAAAGACCAGGCATGAGGTAAAGACCTGAGGGCAGGGGTAGGGCAGGATGGCAGGGTCACCTCCTCCAGGCTAATATACAGGGTGGAAGGATACTTGAGTCTGTTCCCACTTTTCCACCAACCATATAAATCCACCAGGGAGACACCAGATGTGCGACGTGGCCGCCATAGCTGTAACCTCAGCCTTTGGCCCATATTAAGACGACCATTGTCTCCCCGTACTCTGAGAAAGGCCCATGCAAATGTGAGCCACCCAGCCTGGCTCCTTCCCTGAGCCTGCCCGGGGAAGTCCATAAGCTGGAAGAAGAACATGACGGGTTGTTCCTCTGAAGTGAAACGATGGATTGGCTCATTGATGATTAGCTGCTCCTCCCATCGACACACAACACTCCTGCATCACAAGGATTCAGTTAATTAAAATCTTATGAAGAGGAATGGTAAAAAAACAAATCATGCTGTAATTTCTGCATTTCATTTATTTTTTCTTCCTACTTCTTTCTTCATAAAAAAAAGGAAAGTACCAATGAGGCATTTCCAAGTAATTTGTCCATCTATTGTGTGATGATCAAGGAGATTCCCATTGTACATTACCTAGCCTTGGAGAGATGGAAAGGTTGTGTCATGATGGGCAATATATGGTCGACTCGGCCCGCCTCGTAGTAGGATGTAGCACGATGATCACGACTGGTTTTGTTCAGTAGGCTTCCTGTTTCATATTCAACCACATACACCTGCCATGGATGTCAGAACCAGATTCTCTTATGCAACAGTGTCACAATTTACTTTAACAATTTGTATCCCAGCACCAAATTCATTTGAAACACAAAAACCTACAGTACTGTATACAGATTACTGGAACCATATACACTGTATATGTTCACATTTTGCTAAACACACCTCACACACAAAACACAAACACACATAATCCCTACTTCCTTTCCATGTTAGTTATTCTTAATACATCAGTATGGGCTTGCTTGAACTTTTTCATCATTAAGTGAATATTATGAAATGAATGAGTCACAGTAATAGGCTAACTTGAGTACCATACTTTCAGCTAAGATAAAAAGAGACTCTAGTAGAGAGTTAAAGAGAGGATAGCAGCAGGGCAGCACCTGCACAAGGGGATGTGGTAGTAGTAGTGGTGATCCCTGGAAACGGTCAGCAGCATGCACGGTTACCCCCAGCACTGCCCCTGTTAATAAACACCTAATATTAACTCATTTTTTAACTGCATGGAATTTTAAGGTTCAAAGTAATCATGCAAAACACATCTATCCACTAAAATAACGAAAAATGTCATAAAGGGTCAAAACTTCATAACTTATAAAATACTTCGATTCCAGACACTTTCAAGGGGTGGGGGGTGGGGGGGGCTCCAGGGCCAGAACTGGATGATTAAATTTGGAAAAAAAGAGAGGTACAGAATACCCAGAGAAATGGGTCACACTCACATTCACTTCCCATTCCAAGCCCAATATATTCTCAGCTTCCCCATTAAGTTGCAGTCCCCTCCAAAATACTAGACCTTTGAAGCAGACAACTACAGTTCTGATATTTGAAACAAAGAGAAGTACTTCACATATTTTGTCAGCTACCAACCCTCATATTCAACCCTGCACAAAGGCTGTTAACTTTTCCATTTTTAAATTAAATATTGAGACTCATTTTATCTGAGAGATGCTTCACTTCATTCAGAAGAATGTACAGTACCATACATTAAAATACTAAGCCTGCATCATGACCTACCTGTAGTGTGAGGTACGGTGCGGCTGCGCTTTTTAGGAACAGACACAGCTGCCAGATACTGACGTGTCGGAGTCAGTTCTCCAACACTTTTATTCTGCAAAATATGCGATATACTTCCTGTAATTACCTACAGATTTATATTTTTGAAGATGACAATATACATAAATACAGGTATAAGGACAGTATAGTACAGTACAGTACAAACCATGCTGTGGTATGCCTACAACAAATCACAAATTACATGCTGACCTGTTCAAGCACTTTCTCTTCCCCTTCTTCGCCTTGGTTCTCATATCCCCCTATCTCCTCTCCTCCTCCAAAGTTTTCTTCTTTGATAGGTGTATGAGGGTTCTTCAGGCTGCTCCTCTTCCTTGCTCCTGGTGCCTCATTGATCAACTGCAGCTCCACATTCTCATCTTTCTTCTTGCCCCCAGACTTTGTACTCTTCCTCTTCTTCTTTGTGTCTCTGTAGGTTACATAATGGATGGAGAAGTTGCACACATTTCCAATTCTGGGCTGTATGCAAGAAATGTCCAGCAATTCTTATTTCCACATGAGCATCTTACAATTCTTATACTATCTTATTTTTGAAACATAAGGCCTTCACACTATTCTGAATGTCAAGGGAAACTGGAGCTAACTGCTGGTAATACAAATGAATCACTACAGCTGCCTACGAGATGGAAGGACAGACAAAGAAAGACTCTCCACACAAAGAATAGTAACGACTGAAGAATAACAGCCAAATGAACTCACTTTCTCTCCTTTTTTTCTCTTGTGTCATCCTCACTTGTTAATTCAACTTTCTTGTTTTTTTTCAGCTTCTGGAAAAAAAAAAATGAAAATAAGTTTCATATCTTGTATTATTCTACTTATGCCCAGTACAATACTCTCCAAATTTTACGAAACATACAGCATATACTGGTATCATATAAACACTGACCAAACTTTATGTGAGAATCCAAAAAGGAAGAAAGTGCATGTATATCATAATATAGGAAGACAGAAAAATTAAATGGAAACCTTAGCAAGTTTGGTGGCAGCATGTTTGTGTAATGCTGATGTAAGGAGTGTGTTAAGTTTCTCACTGCTATTGTCTGCTTCCCTCTCTTCTTCTGCCTCTAACTCTCCTCCTGGTTCAGCACCTGTCAGAGGCTCTTCATCTTCCACTGTCATCTGAAAAAAGGAAAAAAATAAATTAATAAAAAAATAAAACTGGTCTGATAAAGTTGAATGACCTGGACCTTGGTAGGGACATGAGGCCTACGGTATGGTGTGGTTACAATATATCCAAGATTAGATGATTAAAAATACGAAAAGAACACAAAACAAAACTGTGGATTACTGCAAATGCATCCTATATTCCTAGCTCTGGTGGCGCTATTATAATGTGCAGGTTATTTAGTTAAAATGCTATATAAAATCATAATGGGTCAAAATTAATAAAAGCTAAATGAGGCAGTTTCAGAAGCGAGCATATTAGTGCTAATAGGTGCAACTAGTCCAGCTAAGTTATAAGTTATATTGGTAACTTTAAAAATACACTAACTTTAAGATTATATACAGTAACAATTAAATCCAGACCGAGATACCAGTATTTTGCCCCCTGGTTATTTCCTGGTAGTTTGCCCAGGTTAGGTCCCGGTAGTCTGCTGTGGTCTAGGTTAGGTTAGGTAAGGTCAGGGTAATTTCAAAATGCCCCATTTGAATACCTTGGGCATTTGCGGAGGAAATGCCATAGAAGAAAATAGTCTTAGAATGGTCTAAATAAGTGGGTATTGAAGGTAGAAAATCCGTACGCGATAACGGCCATTCTCTTAATATTTACCGTTTGGTTAGGGTTTAAAAATACCGTTGCTAACGTTACCGTATTATGGATATATACGCCTAAGGAACTAGTGAACTCACCCTTATTTTGTGATGTGTGTGGCTTTTCCTCTTGCATAGATACCGGTAATTCTCAGAACTACTCCTCGAAGGCTCTACTATCCACCATTCTCAGCTTTAAAATATAACATGCGACGATGGACATAACCCTAATTTATACATCAGCAGGCTTATGGTGTGTGTGTGTTATTTAGACTTATCTCTTAAATTATCGTCTAAGTATATTCATAGACTGTGTGTGTGTATGTGTACGTGTTTCATGGGGTCATTGGGGTGTAGTAAGCTGTCAGTAGGTTTAAACGCAGGTGGAATGCAGCGGCACCGTCAGGATGTAAACAAATAAGCAGTGTTGCCACTTTTAACACAAGGAATTCCCATTTCCCACGTATCTATCTAAAGTTTACTACAGATTCCCACACAATATCCACAGGGAGGCGGTGGCAGAGTGGATAGAGAGACAGACGGACTGCAAATTGCAAGGGCCCGGGTTCGAGTCCACGAGAATCATCTGGCATATTTCCGAGGTGAACTGATGGGTCCAGCTGATCGTCAATTATCCTGGCTACGCTGACACGTCAAGAAAATACCCCCATACATCGACGTCAAACTCACAACATAGAAGATGCCGCAGCCCTACCATACTCCAAGATGCTGTGAGTGACGTGTAGCTGCCCTGTGGATAACATAACATAGAAGATGCCCGACCATATTCCATGATGCTGTGAGTGATGGTGTAGCTTACTTGTTGGATTTAATATGGCTATCAACCAGTGGCGTATAGCCAAAGGTCATTAAGCCAATGGTTCCATTTTATTATATAAATTTATAGAAGGTCATAAAGTTATGGCGTGAGTGTTGGGGGGCGTGAGTGTTGGTAGGCGTGAGTGTAGGGGGCGTGAGTGAAGGGGGACGCGAGTGGTTGGTGGGCGAGTATATTCTCTTGACCTATAAACTAGTGTAAGGGGGCGTGAGTGTTGTGGGGCGTGAGTGTAGGGAGGTGTGAGTGTTGGGGGGCGTGAGTGTTGTCAGTTAATATTAGGAACTGGAACCATTGGTTCCAGATTTAACGGTTCTTGCCCAGCCCTATTCCGGCCATTCCTTTTTGATCCACTTACTCTACCCTGCCCCGACAATAATTTTCCCTTTGGGGGATATTTTAAAAGTAAACCTCATTCCACTCGAACCACCATCCACATCGATATGCATCCCTGTTAGCCCCATTGCCCCTAACAACTCCATTTCAATTCACCCTTCTGTGTCCAATGCCAAATTTTCATTACTTCGTGACTGTTCTTTAGAGGGAAATATTTTTACTGATACGAGATCCTAATAATATTATTATCATGGTCCCTAACATTGGCAAAGGTTCCTAAGTTCCTTACACACTGTGACAGTTCAAAGCCTTGGCACAAATAAAGGGGCTTTACAGTGTACACATCGGAACCACCTAGTGCTAATGCCCATAACACAGACAAGGACAACTGAGGGCTCTTAATTAAAAACAGGTGGGGGTTCCTTACACGCATGGTGCCTTCCTTTTCCTAGGAAAATATTGTGAGTTGTATAATAGTAGGCCTATAGCAAGGCAGAAAATATTAGCTGCTGGGTGAAGAGCTTCGCTTTCTAACGCAGTCCTAGCAGCTTATGGAGTTCTGTGCCAGTTCCTACTTGTTTCTGAATTCCTTAGACGAACCAGAAAAGATCCTTAGGTCTCACTCAAATTCCCTTGGATCCTCATATAAAAATTCCCTGAAGGTGATGGATAGAGTTGTTTAATGGCGAAACATACTTAATATAAAAGAAAACACGTGTCATGGACATGCCAACGCTGTAGAATAATCTTCAGATATGTATATAGAACCGTATTCAGGATGAGGTCATTGATTTCACGTACCCCATAACGCTTATTACACAAATGTTGGTGGGTCTTGAGTGAATTATTAGATTTTCACTTAGAGAGATTTGGCAGAGAGCATGATAGCGCTATTCCCTTGGGCAGGCTACCCTCGACATATATTCTCATAATCTCAGCATTGACAAAGGTGCCAGCAGGCCTTCACACACACACACACGCACACAGAGGGAGAGAGAACACTGAGCATTCCCAAAGTGATCATATTCATCACAACTATATCTCCTATTTTTTTTTCTTTATTATTTCATAGCATATGCCATCCCTCAGCTATACAGGATTACATTTCCTGACAGCATGAACCCAAGCTGTCACGTTACTATCAGGATTTTATTTCCAATCAATAATTTGTTGGACAATTATAGGAAAAACTCATGATTACTAGTGAGCTTTTAAACCTTCAAAAATTAGGGTGGTCGCCGGTAACCCCCTCCCTCAGTCGTTCAGGAGGCTATACATCCCATTGGCCTGGAGTCTTGTACACACCTTGGCCTCAAAACAAAGATGCAACTAATGCCAATATCAGGGGATAATAAACTTTTGGTACATTAGAGCACCTTCATTCATCCAAAGTATGCCAGGAAACAAGATCAGATGAACAAAATTAATGGTGTCCTGTTGCCTAGAATAGTTAGGAGGAATATATTTCAAATTTACTATCACTGTACTATCCCCTTAATTAAGGGACAAGGAAAGAGGTAATTTCACCTTCACCCGTGTAACCTTCAGTATCAAATAGCTGAGAGTGAAATACAACACACAGCTGTCACTGACAGTGTTGGCTTCTGTTCTGTCCTAGTTATTCAGGTCACGGTCTGTAAACTCAAACTATATTAGTATGTTTCCGGGAAAATCTCTGTCCCTCTTCCTATTAATTCATAAAATTATAGACACCGTTGAATAATAATACCTCTATGTTCAATATGGTTTAGCTAAATTATGAACAAACTACCAATTACCTCGTCATGCCGAATCTTACAAAACTTACAACAAACATAGTCAGTCCCGTCTTCCTCAACATTGTCGTATCATATTAATCAGACATCCAACGTCCTGCCAGTGTTTCTTGAGTGAAACTGTAGCTGTAGCTGGTGTTGACTTAATTACTGCCACGGGCTTTACCAAATTTCAGTTTTCTGTGGTACAGAAACTGATTTTGAGGATATCGATTCTACTGAAATGTGCTCTATTTTTTGTCACATCTTGGATTACTCAGTAGTCTCCAGTACATGACATTATACAACATCGTTCAATGCTTGCATGATTTGTAGCAAAGTTAAAATGTACTGAGTAAATAAACTAAGACTTAGTTGTTGCTGTTTGTTGGAGAGTTAGGCGGATCATGGCTGGCTTCTTGGACTAATAATATAATTAACCCATTAGATCCTCTTGGATATCCTTCTGTGTAACATGGTTTGAGACCAAGTCGCGTAAACTCCGTAAAGTGCTCAGAATCGTGCGTACATTTTACAACTCGTTTAGTACGCCATTCTCTGAGGGAGAGAGAATGGTAGAAATGCATTCCTCCATAATGGGCCTTATAATTAAATTAACTAATAAGCCCACTGAGATTGCAGGAAGACACTGCCCCTTCCAGATGTACATATTATACCCCTGCACTAACCCAGTGCCCCATCCCCCTCCCTGTTACAGTCTACACCCTGTACTCTGTTACACCTCAGACCAAACCTGTCCCCCACGTGTCCTCGCATGTGACTCGGTGCCAACTGGGCTCAAGGACTGGTTGTACAGCTTACACTGGTACTGTATCTCGACTGTAATCTATCACCTCGGATTCTGGCTACCATCTCAGGTCTAAGGGAAGCTACCATCACTGTTGTGTACCCTAAAAGCCTACGGACTTACTGGCAACCACGCCACGGGACAACACTTATCGCAGCTATGTGGATAATTTCTTGACAGACAAGTCCGTAATAATATCCTAGTCCCAGACAAAGAGGTCATTCAACTAAAGTTACAAAACCATAAAAATACATTGAAGTTCAAGGGTACGTCGCGTGCGTGAAGTTGCAATATATCGTTCACATTTCCTGCCTGTCACTATTATGGATGTATATTATACCTTCCAGGCGAAACTGTAATGTGTGTGTGTGTGTGTGTAATAACCACTGGAGAAATAATAGGATAGACAGTCACTCCTGTGATTTCTCGTATAATGTGTGTGTGTGTCCCCTTATGCCCTTTGTTCTCTGTAACTTGGAGCATTATTCTCAATTTTTTGTCCCATTATTTGAGTTGTCTTTCACTCTGTACGGCAGGGGTTAGTAAGTTATTAGGCTATAATCACCTAGGTAGGGTGTGGCACGCAGGAGATTGGTAAAAAATAAATCAATAAAACTCACAAAGGTATACAGTTAATACAGTATTATTATAGTACAGTTAATACAGTGCAGTATTAAATACAGTTAGTACTGTATTAATTAATTGTTTCTGTAACGCCATGCAGCCTGTCCTACTATCTATTGCTGCTCATATAAGTAAGTACAGTACTGTAATCATCCTAACTTCAATACAAACATAGTATGAAGGTATAATGTACTATGTGCAATACAGATGGCATAATTATATGGGTGATGAATGAAAGCTGAAATATCGTACGTGCGTGGAGTAACGTACGTATCGATTTTTGAGAATGAATGCGATAAACTATAACTACCACAGGGAGACAACGACACATAATAGTATTCGTATATGTATTTTATATAGTGTGTTTCTCCAGTGTAATGAAATGTTAATGAATTGCGTACCGTAATAGACACAAAAAATAATGCATTGTCAAACATTGGGAGTTGTAGCGAGATCCGGCAATTTTATCATTTGTTTATCCTGGAGATGTGGCACCACCGCAACCAGGGAGTCACTGAGTACGGAGTGGAAGTTTCCGCTCAACCCCCTCCCTCCCTCCCTCCCCTCCTTTCATTCTCTCTCTTTCTCTCTCACTCTCTCTCTCTCTCTCTCTCTCTCTTCGCATGAATTTATATGCATACTAATAAGACAGCGAGATCAAAATATATCCATATGTGGTTTCATCTTCCACACTTTTACACCACACACTTATTATAACCAATGCCATATAATTATGATGCGATTTCGTTTCCTCATTCTTAGAACAATTTATCAACAAGTTACAAATTAGTTCATCCTATTCAAGACAACTTACTCACATAATGAAACTCACTTCCTAGTTTTTGTTTTGTTTGGATTAAGTCTTTTCTTGTGTGTGTGTGTGTGTGTGTGTTTTGGATTAAGCCTTTTCTCGTGTGTGTGTGTGTGTGTGTGTGTGTGTTTTGGATTAAGCCTTTTCTTGTGTGTGTGTGTGTGTGTGTGTGTAGACTGCCAATTAAGCCCTTTCTTGTGTGTATGTGTGTGTGTGTGTGTGTGTGTGTAGACTCGCCAATTAATGAAACTTGTCACGAATAATTCTCTTATCTAATTCCACTCCCTTCCCCTTCCTCCACAACATCCTCTTTGCTTCCTTGCCCACCAGAGAGCCAATAATAAATCAGACTTTCTCTTTTTGACCTTGTAACCCGCCCCCCCCCCCCTCTCTCTCTCTCTATCTTTAGCTGTTGGTGCTGAATGTGTTACTAACTAAGCAATATTAGAGAAATTATACACACACACACACTCTCTCTCTTGGATAATGAAGCATGAAATCAGTCACACTCAAGTTAAGGGCGAGAAACATAGTATAGCCTACTATTACTAAGCCTAATGCCATTCTATCCTATATTTCCGTTCAGTTTCAGAGTGTTAATAATATGACAAGACACGAACGGAGTTAAGGGGATAGATAATATTATAGTGTTGGTATATCCGGAGCAACTAATTCCTCCAAAAAATTCCAAGCAACAGGACACCATTATATTTGTCCATCTGGTCCTGTTTCCTGGCATACTTTAGTGGAATGCAGGAACTCCCATTGTACCAAAAGGATACTAACCCTTACCTAAAGTATTTCTAAAAGGGGTTGTTGTTGTTGTTGTTGAAGTTCCTCAAGCTGTGTTTATCACACTGGTACGAACTTCCTCCGTTGTCCCCTACACCTCATAAACCGGGTTGGAGGACGGAGGAAGCCTTATATTGACCACAGGACGGAGGAAAATAAGCCCATGTGATACCCGCTCAAGAATTGTTATTATTTGCATAACTAATAAACTGATAAACTAATTAATTATTTCGACGGATACTTTTCATCAACTTATTAATTACGTATCAGGATCGAGAGGAATACCACAATTAGACCAATAATATTGACCCACCCAACTCGATGCAGACTACAGTTATTTATTAGTCGACTCAAGACCAGTTAGTTATCTCAGAACAAGTTTACAGCAGACGACCTCGTAAACAATAAGTAAATAATAATTATCACGTCACCCTAACACTTTAATTTATGGCCCCAGTGATCGTGTATGAATAATGGAGACTTCTGATTCCTCTTGACTGTACCACGAAACAAAGCTCCTTCCGTATAGGTGGTGTTTCGTGGCAATATTTGAAGGACTCATTTACCTCCAATTTTCATATGACTACATCACAAGGTCACAAAAATGTCCGAGTCTCAAGCGCATGCAGTTATTTATTCACGACTCCTTATCGGAAACACTTACAAGGTAATCCCATGCATGCAGGTATAACATTTCCTACTGGGAGTAATGCGTAAATAGCTGGTATAAGTATAAAGGAATAATATGACGTCAATTGGTAACCTGGCGCTGACTATAGGCTACTTAATGACTATCCTGTTTACTCCAAAGTATGCCAGGAAACAGGACCAGATGAACAGAAATAATGGTGACTGGTATGTTGCTTGTAATAGTTTGGAAGGATCAGTTGCTTCAGATTTACCAACTCTGTAATTCACCCTTATAAATGCAGCAGAAATATATGACTTGGTCCGTGTTCAGTCCCTCTAACTGGCCCCTCTCTCTCTCTCTCTCCATGTGGTTTGGAAGCAAGGGAGGCAGCGACGTTCTTTCACACCCTTCACACTCTCCATTTATGGTTGGGTGGCTCATGGAGGTTTGACTGCTGATGCCCCCTCTGTTTGGCATATGGTAGGTAGCTAATGAGAGAGAGAGAGAGAGAGAGAGAGAGAGAGAGAGAGAGAGTTCTGTCTAGCATGTGGTAGGAAGCTAATAGGAGAGAGACTGAGAGAGAGTTCTGTTTAGCATGTGGTAGGAAGCTAATGAGAGAGAGAGAGAGAGAGAGAGAGACCAACCAAAACAAGAGAGAAGAGGTAACACCCCAAAGAGGTAAAGTAGAAACAGTTAAAAACGCACAGTAGAAAATCAAGTAAAGATGGTACACACACACACACACACAACAGCCAAGGGGTCACAAAGAGACAGACAAAAATATAGAGCAGAGAGCAGCAACAGTGAGGAAGGAAGAGTAAATACAGTCCAATGGCCATGAAACAACCCGAAGAGACAAAGGGTCCTATTATTAAACCACGTCTTCTTCGAGGAAAAAAGAAAAATAATAGGAAAAATAATAGGAATTGAGCAACGAAGAAAAGAACGAACCTATTTCCTCGAAGAAGTAGTTTAACTAAAAATACCACCCAGAGACACTGTTTAAAGGACAAAAGAGTATATAAGTTGTGGAAATGGATGAAGAGAGAAAGACTTTGAGGGTGAGTTGGTGATTACAAGGGAAAAGGGACAGTGTATTTAATTTGTGTATATGGATGGAGAGAGAAAGAGAGGGTGAGTTGGTGATTAAAAGGGAAAAGAAATAAGAAGACTGTGTTTGGCCAGAGAGACCTTGTATACCAACCACATGGAAGAAGGGGACAAAGAGGTGGGTGAGGAAACCAAAAGGAAAGAGGAATGAATGAATGGAGGGATAGTTGAAGAATTGAAAGGAAGTGGTTCAGGGTACGAAGGGGCACCCAAATCCTTAATTAAAGTATATACAGCCAACATCATGCATGCACCGAAAGCAATACTGTACAACCCTAGAGAGAGAGAGAGAGAGAGAGAGAGAGAGAGAGAGAGAGAGAGAGAGAGAGAATATAAGAAGCAGAGACTAAAAAACAAGACATAAACTTATCAATACAGAGCAGACTTCAAAACAAGATGCGACAAAATGAGGGACTGATGAGATTATTTCAGTCTTGGACGAGGAGGTGACGTTGACAGCTAGGCTATAGTAACGATGGCCCCATTTTAGAGGCATTGAGCAATCGTGCCAGGGTGAGTATAAAACCTTCCTTAATTTGTTTTGGTTATTACATTGATTTGGTACCTAGAGATGGGACGAACAACCTCCAAAGACATCTTATTGAGGTCAGGGTGTTTTCTTTCTGAGACAACATTCATATTCAATTCATCCCTCTTCTGAAGCTGATGGCGCCAGAGACAGCTATGCGCCAGTGAGAGGAAGGGCATCATAGCTGTAAAGTTTCCCAATGAGAAGTCTAGACCTGAAGTGGACTAGAAAAAATAACTTTAAGGGTCGGGTAATACATTATTATAGGTATATTAGACGGACTTGATTCCTCCAAACTATGTCATGAAAAAGATATCCTATGAGTAACATTGAGATTATTGGTTTCCTGGCAGAGTTTGGAGGAATCAGTAGCCCTCTAATTTATCAACTCGGTCTGTGTGTGTGTGTGTGTGAGGGGAGGGAGTATTCAAGTAGGCAACATAATGTGACAAAATCAAACACTACAGCAAAATAATATGAATACTGTAATATTAAGGGTGTCATATTAAACAGTACGTTGTGTATTCCTATTTATATCTGAGAGACATAAGTATAATAAATTGTTAACACGACAGAATGGAAGAAACAAGAAAAGAAACGGTGAAGTAAGTGCAAGATAGAGGTCGGTCAATGACCCCCTATGACTGAACTACACTGGTGGTCGCATCGGAAATATAAATAGTCGTACGGTCCTAAGAGTTGTGGTGGTGGTGGTGGTGGTAGTGATAGTAAAGTGGTGATGGTAGCGTGGTGGTAGTAGTTGTAGTATAGTTGCTGGTGATGGTACCGTTGTAGTGGTGGTGGTAGTGGTTGCTGTTCTTGGAGATGTTGACAGTGGTAGATTGATGGCAGTGCTGGTGATGGTAGTAGCAATAGTTATAGTGGTAATGGTAGTGGAGATGGTAGTTGTGGTTGTACTGGGGCTATTGGCAATGGTACTGTGGTGGTGGTGGTGGTTGTGGTTGTACTGTGGTGGTTGTGTTTATAGTTGCTGTTGATGATTGTGGTAGTGTGGGTGGTGGTGTAGTGGTAGTGTGAATGCTGGTGTAGTGGTTGTGTGTACACTGGTGGGCGGTTGTGATTGTATTGGTGGTTGTAGTTCGGGTGTTGTGGTGGTAGTTTGAATGTGAGGGTGGTAGTAGAGAGGTAGTATCAGTATAGATGTTTTGGTGATAGTGTGAACGCGATGTTGGTAGAGTGGTAGTGGCGGTGTAGATGTTGTGGTGATAGTGTGAATGTGATGGTGGTAGAGTGGTGGTGTCAGTGTAGATGTAGTGGTGGTAGTGTGAATGTGATGTTGGTAGAGTGGTGGTGTCAATGTAGATGTAGTGGTGGTAGTGGGAATTTGATGTTGGTACGGTGGTGGTGTCAGTGTAGATGTTGTGGTGATAGTGTGAATGTGATGGTGGTAGAGTGGTGGTATCAGTATATAGTAGGTGTAAAAGTGGTAGTGGCAGTGGTAGGTGTTGTGGTGGTAGTGTGAATTTGATGTTGGAAGAGTACAGTATATGGTGGTGGTGGCAGTGTTGTTGTTGTGAGTGTTGGCAGTGTGGGTGTTGGCAGTAGTACAGTAACTAATAGTGGCTAGCAGTGTTCAAAGTAATGTGTAGTTATTTATGTTCGTGGTGGCTTTACTGTATTTGTTGTCCTGTTTGTTTGTGAGTGTGTTTATGTGTGTACTTGTGTCTGTGTGTGCCTGTGTTTGTGAATGCGTATGTCTGTGTTTGTGCTTGTGTGTGTTTCATCCTTCCTTTGTATGTGGATCTAATTTTATTATACTGCTTAATAGGCTATAGGGAATTCTGATACAGAGCCCACCCAAATTTTAATGGACTACCACTGAATTAGAGAAAGACATGAAAGAGTTACACAGACTTTCTTGTCATCCAAGTGTAAGAGAGAGAGAGAGAGAGAGAGAGAGAGAGAGAGAGAGAGAGATTGGTTGTGGATGGGGGAGGGAGAGAAAGGAAGTGCAAGAGAGGGAGAGAGATAAACAATCGTGAGAATAATAATATTGTACCCTCCACATATAATGAGAAAGCACCATGACACTTTATATTTAACCTTGCTGGTTTTAATTACGAGAGAGAGAGAGAGAGAGAGAGAGAGAGAGAGAGAGAGAGAGAGAGAGAGAGAGAGAGAGAGAGAGAGAGAGAGAGAGAGAGAGAGAGGGACAAGGAGGAGGAAGAGAGAGAGAGAGGGACAAGGAGGAGGAAGAGAGAGGAGGGACAAGGAGGAGGAAGAGAGAGAGAGGGACAAGGAGGAGGAAGAGAGGGACAAGGGGGAGGAAGAGAGAGAGAGAGACAAGGAGGAGGAAGAGAGAGAGAGGGACAAGGAGGAGGAAGAGAGAGAACGGGACAAGGAGGAGGAAGAGAGAGAGAGAGAGAGGGACAAGGAGGAGGAAGAAGTGAAGTGGCAGCATTATGAAGGACACCATGAGCGAGTAACGCCCTTGGACTGTCCTTCCTGTAATATAAATATAAGAAGATGGAGTCACACAGATGGATGGTGACCTTTTAATAAGCGGGTCCGAGGAAGGCGTGCATGTAAATAAACAAACACAGACAGACACACACACGCACGCTCCCTCCCCCAACCTCTCTCTATCTCTCTATCCACACACACACACACACACACTCCCTCTCTCTTCCTCTCTCTCTCTCTCAAACCAAGATCCGATAAAGGCCTTAGGTATGCACAGTACACTCGTTGTCAAGTGTGTGTGTTTGTGTGTGTGTACTCTTTATTTATAGTTTTCTTAGGCTCCTATTATTGATTTATATTGATCAACAGTGGCAATTTGAACCTATAAACATGCTCACTCCTCCAAACGATATTATCAAACAGATCACCAATATGCTCCTTCAGTCAGGTAATCTCTTTCATGTCACAGTTTGTTCTTTAACCGTAGTATAATAATATATGCATCGGATAGTGTCCCTGTACTAACCCACAATGATATAACATGTGACGGGAAAACTTCAGTCTGTCATGGGTTAAATAAAATAAATAATAACAAACTCTTTCTAAGTTGTTCCCAAGGAGGAGCTCTTCTTGGACTGGGTGCGGTCTTTCTCTCTCTTTTCCTCCCTCCCTCTCTCCCTGACTCTCTTTCTCTCTTTCTCTACATATCTCTCTCCCTCCCTCCCTCCCTTACACACACACACACACTCACTCACACACACACACACACACACACACACACACACTCTCTATTGATTCTCTCAGTGGGTCCTTTGGCACCTTCTCCACGTAAGAGTTCCTTCCATGCCTCCCACTACACACACCTCCAGCAAGGCACTCCACTACACCACCCACCCTCCACCTCACTCCTCCACCCCGCTCCACCTTACTCCACCCTCCACCTCACTCTTCCACTACACCACCCACCCTCCACCTCACTCCTCTACTACACCACCCCGCTCCACCTTACTCCACCCTCCACCTCACTCCTCCACTACACCACCCCGCTCCACCTCACTCCTCCACTACACCACCCCGCTCCACCTTACTCCACCCTCCACCTCACTCCTCCACTACACCACCAACCCTCCACCTTACTCCACCCTCCACCTCACTCCACTACACCACCCACCCTCCACCTCACTCCCTGCCACTCCAGCTAAACTCACGAATCTGCCACACTGAATATTATCACGTCACAGTGATGCAAATTCCTCTAAAATAACATGATCATTACAGGACTGGAATGACGAGTCTATGTGAACTGACATGACCAGGAAAAAAAATAAGAAGCAATTGTCAAAGACCTGAAAATCTATACGAAGAATCATTATACTGTAGTTAGTTTCCAATTCGAGTTATTTCAGAGTGATGAACTAACTACTTTCTTTTCAGGTAGGAAGGACAAAGAGTTGCCTATATAATTATACACTTCTGCAACATAGCAACTCACAAGCCAACTAACTGCATATATTTTCTACTTCGTCTGTCAAAGCTATGTTATTTTTTTCTTGCTCAATATAAGCAGCGCAGTGTGTGTAGGAAATATCAGCATTAAAAGCAATACTTGATGACAGACCCCACCCCTATATCACACACACACACACACTCTCAAACGCGCGCGCGAGTTAATAACAGACTGAATTCTCTCACGTCTTTATTTAGCTCTTCCACCTACTCTTTATATAGCCCTTTATCTGTCATTCACACCTTTCTCTTTTCTCTTTGTAGATAATTGAGACCTTCCCATCTTCCTCCAGTTCCTTCACTTTATATTCACGCCTTTATCACCTCCGTCTCTTTCTTATTAGACTTATTTCTTCACCTATACGTGTGCCCTTTTTATCTCCCTTTCACACTTTTTCTTTTGTGCAAGGGAAGGAATGAGGACAGTAGGGGAGATGTACTTGTTAATGAATATAAATAAAGATGCTTATACCATATTATGTTCTTTCATATTCCACCTTTCCCTTCTCCCCTTCCCCACATCTACCCCACTCACGAAATACACTACTACACACTATATAATACACACTACCTACCCCACTCCTAGCCAACCCCTGCAGCCTTCCTATCCCAGCTATGGACACAGATAGAGAGTGACTGACTTACTGCCTGACTGACTGACTGACTGACCGCTTCCTTCCCCTTCCTCCCTCACCAACCCTCTCGTCCCCACTACCACCACCACAATAACAACAACACTACCATCACCACTACTACCACCACCAACAACACCACCACTACCACAACAATAACAACAACATCACTACCACCACCACCACCACCACCATCACTACTACTACCACCACCACCACCAACAACAACAACAACAACAACACCACCACCACCACCACCACCACCACCACCAATAACAACAACACTACCACCACCACCACCACCATCACTACTACCACCACCACCACCACCAACAACAACAACACCACCACCACCACCACCACCACCACCAAGGGTAAGATGACTCATGATAATTATGTTGTGGCTTTTAAATATCTGGTGATTCAGTCTCTCGGTGCTTAGTATTTCTTTAATTAAATTGTTATTGGGGTCGTTTGTTATGGCCATTAAGGAGTCTACTACATAGCTCTCTAAATATTATAGTCGTATATTGAAATAGCATTTATTCATTTATTTATTATTTTTTGTTACATAGTTTGGAAGATTAAATAATTACCTTTATATTCTACCAATACGAGTGGTCCCTTAATACATATGTTTTGACAGGAGGTGTTTCATAAAATTACTGTCAAATGTGTCAATCTCATAGGTTTGATATAATTAGCTTCCCAATGAACCCGATAACAGTTCATGAAAAGTTACTGTGTATACTGCAGTTACTTCACCCGAGACAAGGGTTGTGTTTGCCTAATCTGACTTGCAGCAGGGCAATACATTGAATACAACGACTGGCGTACTCTGTAGGCTAACCTGATTCCAATGCAATACGGGGAATGAATATACTTGAGTCCGCAAATATTTGTCTGTTCCCGTTTCTTCGATCCAAACTATGGCAAAACATAATATCTATATAAAGTTACTCTGTTTCGAGACATAGTTTGAGTTTCTGTATAGTCTATATTACTCCAGGAACGTCACTGAAGCACTGAAGCCATAAAAAGAATATAAAATGACTAAATATAGCGCACGTGTCTTGTTGGGGGTTGTGATATAACGACCCCATCTCTCTCTCTCTCTCTCTCTCTCTCTCTCTCTCCTCGCAGCCACGACCTTACCGTGCTCCGGTATACGTGCTCCCAGTGGTGATCGATACCGCTGGGTGGAGTATCGCTTTTTAGACACACTTTTTATGACACGGTGACCGAAAATAAAGAGAGATGTGTTTGTTTTATTATTATTGTCCCGGGGCTGGAGGGTGGTGCAGAGTGTTGTGTCAATATACATTTAGTCAAGATAATAATATATATCTCCGTCCAAATAGCCCACTGGGAGTGTTTAATACCGTAATTAACTACATGTACGACATAGATTTAAAATGTAAGACTAGTGGCTAATTTCCCTGGCACTTGATATAAATAATAGTTATAACAAGTATAATAAATAACTGTGTGTGTGTGTGTGTGTGTGCACAATAGATGCAATAATAATAATACAAATGGGATGTCAGAGTCAAGAGGTAACCTACTATGTCAGCTGGACAAGTTTTTTCTCGATAACTTCCAGCCCACGAGTAATAAATTCTGAATAGCCGAGACAAATGAGGTAAAGCTAAATGTAAGATGTCATGCTGTGTTGTTTACATGGCTACTAACGAACAGTGAAGTCCCTCATGTATAATAATCAATGTGTGTATGTTAACACCCAAGATAAGCAGTGCATCAAAAGAATAGCTCGCCTTAAAGGAATTATGATTTTGTTGCGGAGTTGTTGTTGTCATTGTTGTTGTAGTTCCCCAGACTGTTGGGCCGAGCAGTCCCGAGTCAGGTTGACCGAAGCCGCGCAGATGCTCGGACCCCCAAAAGGGAGCCAGGTATTAGTGAGATCTCTTTCTTCGAAGGCAACAGAAGAGGGAACTGCTGGCTCACAGGTATGTATCCCCGAGCCAACAAACCCACCGTCAGTAACTTTCCTTGTTGTGCCTTGTTGTGATCTCGCCAGCTACCCAGAAGGAATGAGATATAGTAAGAGAGACAGACAGAACAGGCCAGGGTGTGGTAGAGGAAGCCAAATTCCTCATTTCAGGATAGAACCAGCCCTCACCATTGGGAAAAGGTGATAGAGAGGTGGGACAGCAAGTGCAAAGGATAGAGAAGGAAAGGAGGGATAGTTGAAGAACTAAATAGAATTGGCTGGGGCCGAAGGGATGCCCAAACCCTTAAAGTACTGCCCACATCACCGCAGGCAATACTTCCCTTATGGGGTCGCAGAGTTGTTGTTGTTGTTAATGTTCTCCCGGAGCAGAATGGCGTTCCACCTCAAAGACCCCCGGTATGCTCTGGTCGCTGTGAAAAACCGAATTAAAATAAAGGAGGGGCTGGCCCTACATGCCTGGGCTACCGAAGCAAATTCCAAGAAAATGGGACCAGAGCTTACTGGACCAGGGAGTCTGGGGGCCTCTGACCACCAGAGAGATTGGGGGGAAGGTCTTTGATCCCACAACCAGTGCTGTGGGCCCAAGTTCACGTTTCAACTAGAGCTACAAGTGGGGCCACACCTTCCAATTGACCAGTCCTGAAGGGACTATAAAGGGGAAAGGAGTTTAGACTGTTGCATGCAAAGGGAAATGCACCCCCGTGTTCTGGCGGTCCACACAGCAGTGAAAAAAAAGAGCCTCCGGTTGCAGTCCACCTCACATGTGGGCAGATCTCGTCAAATCCACTAGAAAGGAACCAGATCCTACAACAATCTTTATTCTAGCCCTGTGGGGGATGGCTAGTATTCACAGAGAACACAGTCAACCCCACAGGGCAAATGTCGCGGAGTTAGTATAGCTATTGCACTTCGTCCTCCACAGAGTACCAGACTGTGCATGGAAACCGCACCAATACGGAGAGAGTCTGTTTCTTGGTATAGATAGGAGAAATCAGAAGCCTCTAAAACATCTACAATACCACATATCATTTAACTCCATTTACCGGGCCTGTCTGTGCAGAAAATTTACATTTATAATGGACTGGATGAATTAATGGATATCCACGATGGAGCCTAGACCAGAAATATCGGTCTAATGAAATGTCATTAAAATTCTTGTCATACCATCAGATGACGACACTTCCCCGTGGTGTTACATGTGGTTCCCTGATATGGTGAGAGCACAGTATGAGGCAATCTGACGCGTGAGGCCGAATACATATTCTCGATAATGTACCCAGATGCTCCATTAATGTGATATTATGTTAGTTTGTTTGTACAGTCGGAGCCAGTAGTAGTGCAGTCATGTTCAGCTGTCACGTGGCAAAAAATTGGTTTCAGTGTCGTGAATACAGTGCAGCTGTCAGCAGATATTTTAACATTAATTAGACGTGATGGAGTCGGGTGATTTGATAATACCACTTCCTTTTACTGTAACTTTAGCTTATATTTTGTAAATCTATATATTCGACAACCATTAATGAATAGCACTGAAACACTGCAAGCCTTGTGTAAATTTCATGATATTGCAAACCTCTGATTATACAGTCGTGGATATGAATAAGTTCTCCCACTGTACCCTTCACACCTTTGGCAGTACAAGACAATAGGCCTAAGCACACTAATACATTTCTTATTGGTGGGGAGTTACTCATATGATAATTATGAATTCAATATTGGTAATTCATTATTCAACTTTAATCATGCCACTATGATTCTAATACATCCTTTGATATGTAGCTAACCTGTCTCAATAAAATTATGCCAATCTACTGTATAAAAGAGTATTATAATCTTACATCAATTAAGAAACACAGACTCCGTAATTGACCCTCCATCACTCGACACTTGAAAACATAATGCAATGTTGAAAGATCCCTATTAAACGCTATTGCAACACATTTGGCAAGTGGTAAGTATACTGTACAAGGGCAGATTTGGAATTAAGCTGGTGGTCACGATCTCTTGCATGGCATTTTGGCGGACTTTTTCATATTGCATGTTGTTGTATTTCCCGCGTTATAATGGAAATACCCAGCCATGCAACACTTTACCAATCTTTATAAACTCAAACAGTTTTCCCAACTTTATATTTAAGCTCGTACGTCAAGTTAAATTTAGGATACCACAAGAATGAGGCTCAAATTATTCAGATGTTTCCTAAGCCAAAATGGGCGCACTGTAATAAAGCATACAGATTCATGGCTAAATCATAAAAATCAACAAAATGTAAACAGAAACAAGTGTGTATGAAAAGAACCAAAGTACAAAGGCGTAGGCTACAGTAACCATGACACGTGTTGTAATCACTATCTTATCGTATCACAAGTACGTTTTATGAATGAATGATTAGCAGGTGATATTTTAAGATGTACACCTCGTTATCTTTATTAGTCGAGACTTTGGTTTATACATGATGTAATGTGTTGGACGATGATTTTTGTGGCTTACTGCTTTATATACGTACAGTACAGCATGCCAGGCCAGGGTCTGCATGGAAGTAAGCATTAACCTATAATAGAACAAACCTGAGGCGAGTTACATTAATTAACAGCTTCCAATTTAATGCGTCTTAACATCCTCTGCAGTTGCTTGGGTCAGGGAGTTTGAGTGCTGTGTGACCTTCATGAAAGATTACTTGTGCTGACAGTCAGGCAAGCTGTTAGTCTAGACGTGCAAGTTCTATCTAATGACATTAGTCTGGAAAGCCCTTCAATTCGTCCACAACAGTTAGAAGGACTCTTCAGAGAAATATTTACATACCGTCAACATCATCTTCCTTCATCACAGTTTTCTTAAATATATAAATGTTCAGAGACAAAGTTTTTGACATGCAAGCTTCAATTTTTTTATTTCAAGGTGGTGCAAAGTCGCGCCGCTCTTAAGACCTAAGCCCTTATATAAATAATAATAGGATTAGAGCTATATTGCAACAGAGTTTTATTATTGTTCAGAGGCAAAAGTGTTGTCAGTTTATTATTATATAGGTACAAAGGCCATTGTTTGTCGGACGAATAAATTGTGCTTGAAACAGTATGCGTCATGCTAACGTACGGTACAGAAATATCGTCTTACAGATAACAAGAGGACAGGCAGCCTCCAGCTCCATTCTATGAAGTTATTGTTGGGTATATTTGGCCGAACAAACATTTCCGAGTTCGGTTGAAGGAAGCTGCACTGCTCACGTGGAAGGTTCATGTTTGAATATATATGTCGGTCTTTATTCATATCTAAATCACAGACTTAATAACATAACGAAGCTTTTTTATTTCCGAAAAAATTTGCATTCTTACACATACTATTTTTAATTTATCCCCAAACTGACAAGGCAAGAGGTTTATATCTTTCTCATCTCCGCTAAACTATATGGACCACAGTATAAAATTTACTCTGTGGTCCGTATAGTTTAGAGTATTTAATACTCTTAGAATATAATATTATACAGAATGATATGGACGGTATAACCATCCGAGTTTCATCCTTTCTTGAGTTTTCCAGCCTTCTTGAAGCAAGGGTCTACATGTGAGTGGTGTGATGATAGTCTTCATAGGAGTATGTGTCTTGGTATTATAATCATGTGTGGTGTTGTTTGATGAATGATGGTGAGTGGTGCGATGAATGGTGGTGAGGGGTGTGGTACGTGGTGTGATAAATGGTGGCGAGTGGTGAGGTGGGGTGACGTCAGACTCCGCCTCCTGATATCATAGGGACGACACGAGGGTCAGTTGGTACGAGTGCAAACACCAATGCCAGACATAGCGAGAGTAAATTCCCCAACTACTATATCCTCCAGACAATGTTCTTTAACTTCTTTTCGGGAAAACCTATTAGTAAAGGCGTATTAGATAACATTCACTTAGCACAACCCTCTTAGGAAAAGTAAACAGTAAGTGCAGCTCTTGGAAGAGGTTACTGTAGGTGCCAATAGTTCTGATTAGATCTAATTTTACAATGGAAGAAAGAAGACTTAGGCCAAAAAGGACTTTGTACTACAAGGGAGGAGACACAGAGGAGGGACAACAAACACCAAGGAAAAAAAAAATGGAGGAACAGCTGAAGAGAAGACAAAGATTGGCTCATGTCCTCCAAGGGCTCCAAGACCCATAAAATAATGCCCACATATTTGCAGGCAATACTTACCTACTTGGGACCGACAATTCAGTTTTCCGTTGCACCTTCTCTTATCTCATAGAATGAGATTGCTGTTTGCACAGTTTCATTTTCTACTTTCAAATCCAGTTGCTGATTGATGCATGAATATTTCCTGTCGTTTGTTTGTGGCCCTACAGTTTAACTATAAAATGAAGCACTAGATACTGGCTCCAGGTTAATAAAAATCATGATTCTTCTAATATACCTGTTTTATTCAAATTTTGAGAAGATATTTTTTTGAAGTTATAAATCTCCGTAATATGGCCACAAAACCCGGTTTGACTATCAAAACAAAAATATAGCTCCATATAATTATATTTCTTTGTACAAATAATATAATACATACAAACGACTAAAGGACAAATCCTAACTCTTCACTACAAATTCTGCAAAAGTATAAAATGTGGTATGGAGAGAATAATATAATCAGCCTACCAGTCAGTACTGTATTTGTCAAGGCAACCTTTAATTACATTAATCTCATCCAAACCGAGTCATCATTGCATATAAACAAAGTTCACTTCTTAAGAAACTGGCAGTGCCTCGACACTTGACTGGGAACTTTTGGCAAATGTATCATACTGTTCCTAAATAAATCATAATTTAAAGTAAAACCTACGACTACATTTCACTGACCAATATTCTGTGGTGTATGTTCATCAACTAGGCGCCGCTCGCTTATTATGGATGAAAATCACTCGGCAAAATCTTCCTTTGAACAGATATACCCTATACACATAGCACCGCCAGTAATCTCATTTTCATTCATACAGAAGTACTGTACATTACTCATAAGTTAGAACTATAGTTTCCATGTCTAAAACATATCATAGTAACAATTATAGAAACTATGGATACAGCATTATTAAAGAACAAGTTTGTTTGTATCTAACCAAAATAGTATTCAGCGTCCATTAAGCCTAAATAGTGAATCTGAATAATAATTTACTAACAGTACTGTACCTGCAAATCATCAGATCAGTCTTAAAAATTATGTAAATACACAGTTTCTCAATCATTCAAACAAAATACCTTAAAAATGAGATACCCTCAATACTCAAATACCAAAACACCTACCAGCTTACTGAATTTACCGTCTACAATTAACTGACACAAAACAGTAACACCATGCGAGCTAAGTTACATTGTATCCCCCACCACCAGTGAACATGGTTATGTGCAATTATTGGCCACACTGCCAGTCAGCACTTGCTATCAGTCTTCTCCATGAGTTAACCGAGAAGAAATGGACTCTACCAAACTAGGCCATAAAGGCAATGTTCTTACCTCACCCAGGAGGATGCTACCTATGACCAACCTGTTTACGTGCTGCAGCGAGGATCTAAATCAGTCCAAAGTAATGCGAGGTGAAACTATCACTGCACCAATCAAGTGGCCCAATGAGTGTGCATAGGAGTAAGGGAGATTTTGATGATGAAGGTTACTATCTGAATACATTGTAATCATGCATCAGTCCTGGTTTTACAGTCACTTCTATGTGAAGCCTGACATGATTAATTTATAACTGATAGCAGCAAAGACAACTGTATAATCTCCTGTGTACCTTCTTGAGCATTTTAGAATTATGATCTGGTAGGCTACTCTCTGGTTCACGTCATGTTAAAAATAAAGTACTATACTGTCCTGGCAGTGGCAACTGTCCAATGTGGACTTCTGGAAGACTGTATCCACACAAAACTAGGTTTGGTCAGTTTAACTGCACATATATAAATCCCTGGAACCAAGAGATATCAATGCAATTGTGTACACAATTCCAGAACAAAATATTTATTTTTCAAAAAAAGTGTCAGGAAAATTTCGTACGACACATTACTAAGGAAAAAAGTTTATGTTGAGCACTTAATCCAATAATCAAGGTAAATGTAATGACATTTTATACATTTTCCTTAGAGATTATATACACACTACAAAAGTACCTACAGTATTATGAAAATAATAAACATGGCTGTCATGCTAAAAAACAGGATATACAGTACACTTGTACTTGCAGATTCGATTATGTCGCTCTCCACGGATACCTCCTGGTGGATCCAGGTAACTATAATCCTACATAGTTATTATTATTCACCAAGTAATCTATACAAATGTAATGTACAACATCCAGTGGTGCAATGAAAATCCAGCAATCGGACTGAGATTAGCAATCTTCAAAAAATCAAAATTTTATCTATAATATTTGCCATGTCTTAATAATTCATACAGATACATTTTAGACAAAAAATAACCACTGTAGCTGTATATTCTGTACATGGTGGCTCTGAAAATTATATATCATTTTACTAGAAGCGCGTATAATATAACAGCAAAACAAATTTGTACCCAGAGTATCTCTTCAAATTGCCGACTACCAAAGTATGGCTTTAGATGGTGAATATTGACATTATTGGCCGAGTGGTGAGTGTATTGAAATCGTAACCTGAAGGCCGGGAGATCGAATCCTCTCAGGTGAGGGGCTGAGAATATTTATCCTTCTTAATCGAGTTTCAGGCGCTAACTGTAAGACCATTGAACGTCGTATTACACCCTCGATGGAACCATAACAGCCGCAGTATTTGGGATATACACTCACATCCCTCTTTCTGTGGCTAGGTGCCAGTTTGGAAGTCATGGTGTGTGTGTGTGTGTGTGTGTGTTGACCTAGGCCTTTGTAACGGGTTTTATGAATAAGACTGGAGAGAGAGAGAGAGAGAGAAAACGCATGGTGTCATGTATAGTATACGAAAGTAGAATAGCATAGTATGGCTGAGCAAGGTAAAGCAAAATACAGCATCCTAAATATTTTCACATGGCCAACTATTACTGAAGATAACTTTGATCCGTGTCCAAGGGTTTCTTACTGCATAAATAAAAGTTAACAGTAAATGTATCTTAAAAGTTTTGAAAGTTCCTCTAATGAAATAAAGTAATATTCAATTATGAAAAATACAATATGTTAGTGGAGAAACATACAACATGAGAGAGAGAGAGAGAGAGAGAGAGAGAGAGAGAGAGAGAGAGCATTGTTCAGAAAACAAGAGAGCAATGCCTACAATAGTGTTATTTTTACTGCTTATTGCAGCATAGCTGGAAGCTGCATTTCGGCTTAAGGCTGCACAGGGAATGTTTATAAAATCTCAAATAGTCTAGATTACATCTAACTCCATACATCATAATTATGCATACCTGCTGAAGTAGAAATTTCTTTCCCAAGTAAGGCAGACCTGAGCTGACAATGTGAGAAATGACTTCTGTCGTAATGTGTATTTCATTGATTGAGGTTACCAAACAAGTGTTTGGACACAACAAATGAATGACCTTCACCATTTTGAAAAATTTCAATCCCATATTTTCCACAAAAGCTAAGTTAGTTATTGTTTCCATCCATGTCATACAGGGCAGATATCAAAATGTATATGTAGCTATCTTTCAATACATTAATAACCTCATCACAATAAAATACAATTAGTCTCCAGCGTAGCAGAACAAAAAGATCAAGGAAACACAATCTCACACATCTGTACTTCAACAACTTACTACAGTACACAAATGGGATACGTTAAGTACTGCATATATCATTAACCTGCTGATAGCATTTGTTGCTCGTGTAATACTCCATCCACGAGTAAACAATCTGAATAAAAATACAGAGCTGCTGACGATTCAATGAAAGTAAAAAAAATTGAAACATTAGCAGAGTGAAAAGTTTTCAGTAGTGATAATTTTACAAAAAATTGCTGGGAAAACTTTAAACTCATCCAACTTTCTGTATACAGTATACTGTATAAATTTAGAAAACCTTTATAGCAAAATTATGAAAAATATGAATGGAATTTGGATGACTGAACAGATTGACCGACTTAATACTTTCCCTACATATACAGTAATTTTAATAAATAGATCAGGTATTTATATATTTAAATAATATATCTGTAAGATAATGCATGATTAAAGTCTCTGCAATTTGTGCTTTTACATTATAAACAATACTACATTCCCGTTATATTTCTCAGCTATAGCATAAACCTTTGAATATAAAGAATATAATATACACACAGCTGTCCCTTTATCTTTGTCTCCTTTCTTCCTGCATCTCACGATTGGCCTCTTGAGTCCCCATGTTCCTGTTCTTGGCTACGGTCATCCTTCACGTGTAGCACATTTTTCAATTTATCCATAACCTGAAGAGGTAGGTATACAATGATTAACTGAATGCAAACAGTTCATACAAACTACCTTTTTGGTAATATGAATTCATGTATTTACATAACAAAACATATACTGTAAATAACAAATTTTCTCAGTACCAGAAACATAGAGTAAAGCACCTTACAAAACAGAGAATTTGCAGTAAGTTCACTTCACCAAGAAGTCTGGTTGGATAAGAAATTACAGATTCTATCTATACCACCGCAGAGAAGACTGCAACAACACTGTCAGTATATCAAACTGTATTCCAAACAACTCACCTTGTTGTGGAACTTGGTGAGAGAGAGGGAAGAGGGGCTCTTGGCAGGACCTTGGGTGGGGGCACAAGAGGTGGTGTGAAGGGCCAAGGGACTTATTGGGGGGCTGGTTGTACCTAGAGGAAGGGCAGAAGAAACACATACAGATGTACTGTAAACACATTTTTAAATTGGACATTAGGAATCGATTTAACACAGTTGAATTTTCTATTGAAGTTAGTTTGTTGGAAAACAAAACGCAGTAATAATTAATAAAGGGCTTGCATAAGGATGAAAGTTTTTTTTTCTACAAGAACATATCCAATATGTGAAGCTTCCTGAAAGGCGCATGGAAGCCTGAATTAACTGGGGTCTTCAATAAGTACTACCCTGTACATCTTACCATATGAAATTGCATTAATCATTATGGAAATACCCGATGAAACTAGAAAACATACGATATAACAATAATAATAAAAAAAAAAGTTTGAGAAGACATTTCCCCAAGACACATTCATAAATGTGGTACTATATTAATCACATGTACTACTGCTAATAATGGCAAGTAGCTACATACAGTAATGCATGAACACACAACATGATCTAGAGAGGGTCTCTAACATGATCAAAGAGAATATGACATTGTTTGGTAAGTAAGTAGGCCTACTGTTTGCAAGACGCAAGCACACTATCTCTTTCTTACCTGGGGAGTGTGGTTCCATAGAGGTCCTTGAGGCACATCTGGAGGTCTTGGTGGACAGGTGGTATGCCTTGGGAGGCGATCCCACCAGGAATCCTAAGTTCTCACCCCGGCCATGATTATGGTGGGGGGCATGGTAGGAGTGGCTACGGCCCGTGTCTCCTATGCCACGCCTCTTGCTGCCGCTGGAGTGAGAGGAGGAGCGGCCATGTGGATGCGCTGGAGCAGAGGTCTGGAAGCCAAATGTAAAGCAATTGATTAGGTTACAAGTATAATAAGGGATTAATCTTCTATAAGTCCACGTGGTTACATAAATGAAGACGAATTTAATACCGATATATACCGTACCCAATAACAGAGTAGTGGTAGGCTACTATAATATTATAGTATCGTTCCCTCATTGCCAATGGCTTCAATACTTTTTACTTCTGATATTCTCTCATTCATTCATTTATCTTTAATGAAGTCATCGTTAACTTCGAGTGTTAATTTGTTACGGTATGTTAGGTAATGTTTACTAATATATATAAATTCCGCGAGGTTGAAGGGTTCAGAAGCTGGGTCACAAAAAAGAAGACAGAGATGTATTATTAAACTACTTTTTCGAAGCAAAGTTCTCTTCGTCGCTCAATTCTTATTACTTTGCAATATGAAATGAGAGACGAAAAGGCTTTCCTTAAAGTAGTAGTTTAATAACATCTTTCTTAACACCTTCATTTAGATGATACCATTACCATACTGACATCTCTACACGTTTCACTGTGTCAGTGTCTTATGCCAAACAAATTTACGCACAACTCAAAGACTTTTAACATGCTGGGTTACAGATTGTCTTATCATCCAAATCACGTCCTCTGGGATGAATTGAGGACCTTGAAGAATGTGGAGGAGATGAGAGTTAGGCAAAGTATCAATAACTTTTGGATTTATAAGCGTAGTTTAGTAGCCTCCACAATTAAGCTTAAGTAAGCTAAAATAAACACGGAATATACAGAAGTCCTTGCTACGTGAAAATCAAATATGGTACAAGGGAAAGGGTGAGTAGAAAGAAAATAGCCGACTAGGCTAAAATCTGGAGAAATCTTCAATAAAGCAGTGGACTACTACTAGAAAGTATCCATTAACAAGTTTTATAAACTTTAATCTTAGTGTATTTACTTAGCCTGGTGCCATAATGTCTAAAATATTATGCACTTGTGACATAAAATATAAAAACTTTGGCAATGGCAAAAACTATTAGGCTACCCTCGCAAACATTACATATCTTCCGTGTAATCATCATGACTATAACTATCCACTCCTTACGATAAATTTCCCGCGGACTGATGACTCATTATGCATGTCAAGCACATAGTAAGTTACACAAACAGAGCACATCCCCATCTTTATTCTTCACGCCATAACCTTGCCGATTTCGTCAGAGTGGGTCACGTGGTCCCCTGCGATAATCCACGTGACTTGGACGCCACACTGCTACACCGTCCTTGCTATCACACACACGTAGCCTGATAGATTGGAAAACACCACTCCAACACACGTTATATTTGTAGTACCATCTTACACCCGTGAGCACAGAATTTGGCAGCCCACCCTACTTTATCTCCTCACTTTCACACACATAAAGGACCATGCTTTTCTCTCACACGGAAAATACCCGTAGGCCTAGGCACCCTCATACACATCCACAAAGCATGTCTAACTATAGTACTACTTACGTTTTTATATTTCCGTAGTCAGTTTATATTTTCTCGATAAGTATTACTAGTAAGGAATAAATGGATCAGAACATTAGAGTGGGGTGCAGGCTAGCCAATGTGTCAACGTGCTGATTGTGTAAGCCTATCAGACCTAGGCCTAACTTAACTTAGGTGATGACTGTGGAAAATGGGCCTACGTGTTAAGCTAGGAGTAGGCCTATTTTACGACGTGCTAAAGTGCTCTTATTGGGACGTATGCAATAAAAGCGTATACGTGCAGATGCATATGTCCGGTTCTATGGCCCCACAAAAATAAAACTGACAATTTTATCATCATTACTATCACCGTCTAGGGCCAAAAAATGCCAGGCCTATACCATATGACCTTTCTTATAGACGGTCCTGTGGTTTACAATTTCTTCATTTCGTGTAAACGTTCTACCACTCTCACTCCTTCAAGTGTTGCCAAAGCCGCTCCTCACTGGCTGGCCAATAATAAGGTGGGAGTGGCCAGGGTTGCTAACTCCTCATTGGCTAAAAAAAGACATCATTTACTGCCAAATCATCCTCCTCTCCCCAACTCTGATTCACTCACGTACACTCTAGAACTAAAGTTAGTGTTTAAGTCACGTCCGCTGCCACCAGGGGTCAGTGCAAACCCTTGTCTGGTGGTACCATATGGTTGTAGGTTTCATCATCCAAACATTATGCCTGAATTTACTTCCCTCTAGAGTTCCCACTAGACCCACATTTTTATTGTGAATAGAAAACAAAACTCCACAAATAACACAGGTGATCACAGTGATGGTAATGGACACGACTAGAATGTACAAAGTTAAGCTGCATCACGTACGTTCTCTTTGTTAAAATATGTTCACACCGATATTTAACATTTGTAATCTTGTAAAGAAACTTGCCAGCCCATACATACAGCAACTGACTTCAACTATATACCAGTAACATCTAAGAGAGAGAGAGAGAGAGAGAGAGAGAGAGAGAGAGAGAGAGAGAGAGAGAGCCTTATTGGTCAATGAAAACAGCTGGTCGGTTCAAGGCCCGGGGGAGACTGACTGCGAAGGTAGACCTAAAGGGGGTTGATTGGTTTGTTGTTTGTTCCGACGCTGGAGTATTAGTAGATGTTAAGGAAAGACCCTTGTATTCTGGGGTAACAACTTGAATGTCATAAATAAATTGCAGTTAAGTAAAAAAAAAAAAAAAAAAAAACTATCTTATCATATAGTTTTCATTGGGCTTAATTGTTCCTTCAACATCAAAAGTGAGTTCTAATGTCCGATTACGTACGAGGAAAAGACGAGAAGGCACCTCAGGTTACTAAATAAACATTGCACCAGGAAAATCTGTACACGTCCTTAGCCTATTCTTCGAACAAAGCCACGAATATACTCAGAGGTCTTTCAACCGTCTGCCAACCTTACTGGAGGGTATCTGTGCCAAGGTTTATTAGCACTTTGTAGGGAACAAAAAGCTTCTGGTAACCTGCCAGGACTCTTACCGTCTTACATTAGTCACATACAATACCGGGTATAGTTTCCAGTTTCGTGTTCTATGTGCGAGTTCCACCGAGTTTATAAATTTTTGGACTTAATGCCTCTTGAAAACGCTGCCGAGTGTCAAATGTCCATCAGTTTAGTATCGGTATAAAATTTAATTTTCAACCCCACTTCCTTTAGCGAGGAATCGACGCACTCATTACATTACAGAACAATGCCAGTTTGCTTGGTCCTCGTAAAGTTTATCACATAGCATTGAAAGCTTCAATATACAGAACTCCAACTATGGCATTATAGGCAGAAAACCACACTCAGAGAAACAACGTAACTTCACTCCAAAACGTAGCCACACAGCACCAGGCATAAACAATACAGTAACAAGATAAATAGAGTAAGCTTTATACAAGTGCAACACATAATATTGTGATAGGAAGTGCAGCAATCCAAAGCAAAATTCTTGACATTGGATATTATATCGTACCTGCCAGGTGAATAGACGCTTCGAAACACACTGAAACATAAGTACAAATACACTGAAATAAGTTATACATTGGAAGTTAAAGAAAAATGATAAAACTCTACACATCCTCCTGTAAAGAACAAACCCAAAGCAAAGTTGGTAAGAATCTACAAGCTGCTTCTTTCCTAACTGGGTTCTCTTGAATAAACATTTGATACGGTAATTATAATTATGCAAATAAGGACATGTTGATAATATGCACCACACAACTATGAGGAAGTGCTAAGTAGGAGGAACAACAAGAGCAGATTAGAAGGAAGGTCGGTATGAAATTAAGGAACGTACAATACAGTTACTATAGTCTGAGAGGAGGAAGGGGTGGGTGGAGTGGGTAGCCGAGAGAGCGGGTAGGGGGTATGGGGAAGAGGAAGCAAGGACAACAAGGCAACTGGTGGCACATACACGCTTTTCCTCCACCCCTTCATCCCACGCCCCCCCAATTCCTCACACCTCCGGTCTTCCCCCTACCTCTTCATCCTGCCTAGCAACTGGCTTTGGGCCCACGATTCCTCAAGCATGAAGCGTGCAGAAGCTAGTTTTATACTTGGCACCACCAACATTTACTCTCCCTCTAAGAGACGTATCCCTCTGTAGGGTGTAAAAAAATAATCCGGAAGATGGTAGGCAATAAGCATACCAGGAAGTCTGACCACAAAAGACATTTATGGTGTTGATTGCCTACAGTATATACGATAGTATGATTGCAAATTACACGCATCTTGAATAGTATGGGGATTAGAGGAATAACAATGGAAAATCTAGTTCATACCATAATGTTACTCTATGCCATTATGAACAAATATTTCATTATGAAGTACCATTATTACTACTAAAGCACGGTACATGTACTGGAAATGCAATCCGCAATATTAAGCTATCAATAGCAGTCCATACGTCATGGTTGTAATTGCCAGGCAAGAGTAGGTAATCTGTGAAAGTGATAACATACCAGGATTCATCAGTTGTTGCTGGGCCATGTTATCAGCAAACTTTAGTCTCACATAGACGTTACTAACTCGGATCACTCCAGGTGTGGATGTTAGATGTTATTTCATTATACAGAAACGTACTGATGGTTAATCCTGACTGGTGAACGAAAACAAATTGATACATTATCTTTTATAAGGATTTCTATTTGCCGCTTTTAACCTTACACAACAACTTTCACTCGGATTATCTATAAATAGCACGACCCCAGAATGGTCAAGAAAAAATTAACTGGAGAAACATAATCCTCAACAAGGTTTCCCCTGTGATAAATGCATCACGAACTTACCTTGCCCACCCATTAGTTTACAATACAACAACAATATATTTAGATATGTCATTGAATAATGATCCTTACAAGTCGGTAGAATAAGTTCACCTCGCGTTATCATTTGCACTGGGCCTTGGGATGTTAAGTGTGCCCTTCGAATTTGATTCACTAACCAAAAATTTTTAAAGTGACATTAGCCTACTAAGGACTTCTAGGCCAAACCCAAGAAATAACCGAAATTAGCTATTTGGTAATGTATAATCCCATTATATTCTTCCATGTATGCTGTCACTTATAGTCAAGGAGTTATACTTTTATAGAATTATCATATTTACACATCCTAATATCGCGGTACCGGTAAAGAACGTTTCCTCAAATTCGTACATTGATTGCCACGTGATCGTTCTGTGCAAGGGGTTACATTAATTCATTACATGAGATAGTTATGGTAATACTTATCCATTTGTACTTCTATAATTGGTGCAGTCGCAAAGCTCACGAACACCTTAACCCTCGAAACTTACCACACACACACACACACACACAAAATGGTAGTCAATCCTGGCTCTCCAATAGTCAGCCTAACAGTTAATAGTAATTGTCCTCAGTAATGTATTATCTAATTCCAACCCAACTAACTCTTAATAAAACAAAACCTATGATTATTTAAAAGAGAAATATAAGTTTGATGTATACTATTGGCAGTAGGCCTACTACCGTGTGACACACAGTCCATAATTTCTCTATTAATAAACTTGTGTACATTTATATTTAGTATATCAGATCAATTGGCAGACACAGAGTCACACATGAATACTCGTCCTACCCTAATAACAGTAAGCCTGTCAAACAAGTCATCAAGAGAGTAAATAACGAAAGTATACGCACAAATGTACGTACAGTTGCTTCCAGGTGTCAATTATTCCCTCCAGGTGTTATTCTGTATATGAATCGGGAAGATTTTGATGTGTACTCGAAGTAATGTTATACACTTTCCACTCGGCAGTAATGTTGTCTCATATAATATACTGTATAAGAAGTGAATGTAAGATTTGTAAACGCTACGTGGGAACAAGACACCTGAAGATGAGTGCCATCTGTCACCTCGAATTGATGGACGATGATTACAGGTGTTTCATGGAGGGTAAGTACACAACACATAGCTCCTATACTAGTTATGTTTTAACCAAGTTTTACAATTTGAAGACTAACAAACATTACAACACTTAGCCTATTCTGGAACACACCTGTATTATATATTTATGATCTGCTACTACACAACAATAAGTTAAAGCAATACAATAATATAGTTACTTACTGCCGAGCTCTCAGAATTATTTCTTGACCTCTTGGTCTTGTAGATCTCCCAGTCATTCTTGAGTACAGGGGTCATGAATGCACACATCATAGGGCCAGCTTTTGGGAGACGCAAATTATAAAAAAATACACTGCCAATATTTTCCTCTTGTCGCTGACTGACTTGGTAACGTTAGCTTTTTTATTTATATACACAGTATATAATTATATATATATACCGGTATATATACTGAGGTGTCGTTGAGGTGGTCTTGCTACAAATAATCTTTTGTTCAGTAGATATTTTATCAAGTCAACTTTTTAGTAAAAGCACAGCTTTTGCTTTTAGTACTCGTTAGCTTTACCAAATAAAAACAGATATTTGGTTGCTGAACGGATGACAAGTTGCCGCAAATGTGGGTGAGGAAACTAGAATATTCTAGATGAAAGGTGTAATATAAACAATTAGCTGGAAACAACGTACAACACAATCTCTACAGCGACAAGAAACGAGTCTCACTCCCCTCAAAGCTGAGTGGCGACTGTACTGCTACTGCCAGGGTCTCACGGTGCTGGTGCTGGCTCTCCCCTCCTCTATACCATCCCCGCCCACCCTGGCTCTTCACCTCCCTTCCTCCACCAACAACCATCCTCCCAACCCTTCTCCTGCCCTCCCTCCTCTCTCTACCACCATTCCCTCACACTTCCTCCCCTCCCCGGCATCTGCTCCTCCCTTCATCCTATCCTACTATCGTACGCTCTGAGTCTTCCCCTCCCAACCCCCTCTACCCCAACCGACCTCATACGCCTTTCATTTCTCTCTGTGCCCTCTACCACTCGGCGTAAAATAAGTAAGGTTTCTCAGCTACTGGAAATGCTTAGAAACCATAAGCAGACAAGACAACAGTCAATAGTATTATGGTAATGAAAGTTTGTAGTCAAAGAAAAGTAATAGTAAATGACTATTGATATAAAGGAGGGTAATAATACAGTGCCTAGGACTTAAACCCCTATATTATTACTTCCTCTGGCGTAAATACGTGTTCTGCCTCCGTTTTAATGCCTGCGTAGTTCTTCATTGCCTGTTTTCTTATTATTGAATTTTTAGGCATAGATTTTGTAATGCAATATTAATTTTGTTTAATTGCTCTGTATTGCACCATGTCTTTTCTGTCACTGACTTATTCATCCTCTTCCTCATACCTTGTCATTCCAGTTTCTACTATTACAACCCGCCCCTCCTATTATTTACTCCTCCCCCTCATCCACCGCCCTTTCCTTTTCACAATGTTGCCAAATTTCCGCCGCACGCTAGACAGGATGCCAGAAAACTCAATCTCCCCAGTCACCATAACAGAGAACGTAAAACGTCTCGCTCACATGGCAATGTTTACATCAGAATGGTGTCAAGAATTGTCTTATCTCTGGCAGTAATAAAGGACATTGGTGAGGTCAGATTAGGCTAAGATAATGCAGGGATATCTTATCATACACAGAATATACTAGAATAAACCTGTTACTACTGTGGATACAAGTATGATGTTATACATTGAAAACGTTCACACACACATACACACACACACACTCACACCCACAAGCAAAGGAGCCGCTTATGTTGCACCGATAGCGCACTGGAGTTTCTCAGTCTAGATTGAAAGATCTTAGGTTTGATTCCCAGGCTCTCTAAGACTTCAGTGCCCAGCTCAATTTGCAACAATTAAATGTCTGCCTGTAGGTTAATGTTGCAGGCTTATATAATTATAGACGGTCGGTGGTAGTTGTTATGATTCGTCTTCTATATTATACATGATATGGGGTTGTGTTGTCACCTAACTGCCCAAACTCTCCTTTTCCCTGTAATACCAATTTTTTTCTTTGACATTTATTTTATTACAACATTCCTAATCCTGTATTTCCCTGATATTCTACATGTTTTTGAAGGTATGTTTTCTTTGTCTAGGAACAAATAATACGCATAGGCCTATTTCCTCTGTAACAATTTAATTGAGAAGAAAGCTTCGAGTCGAAGATATTTTCTCGGTTGATTGATTGATGTTAGGCGCAGGAACAGCGAGATTATATGGCGCCCGAGGAAGAAAGTGTTTGATTTTTTCGGAGTTCGTCCGAACGATCTAGTTCATGACATCAAAACTTCAGTTGACTGGCACTTTAGATAATTATGCTCACTTGAATTAAAGACCCTAATAGTGATCGTGTACTGTATAGACTTGGTGGCTTCTGATTCCTCCTGACTATACCACGAAACAAGATCTTTCAATATAGGTGGTGTATCGTGGCAATATTTGAAGGTCTCACTAACCTCCAATATTCTGACTACATCACTGGGTCCCTTAAATAATTTGATGGGTTTATATTACAGTATATAGATATGCTTTAGCATATCTATGTAGCAATGAGGGAAATAATGTTGTTGTGCATCATGTGACCTCAAGATGATTTTAATTCATGACGTGTATTTTGTGGTGTACTCTCAGCCATCGCTCCACCTGGCTATAATTTATCTGTCTTGGCTCGAGTGATCTGTATTGTTGCACGAGTTGGAGAAATCAGTCACTACCATTAAGGACCCTGTGATCGTATGTGAGACTTGGTGGCTTCTGATTCCTCCTAATTATGCCACGAAACAAGCTCCTTCCATATAAGTGGTGTTTCGTGGCAATGTTTGAAGGACTCACTAACCTCCAATTTTCTAACTACATTACAGGGTGCCTTAAGGGGGTAATTCACTTTTGTTACATTGGAGTGCCATGATTCCTCCAAAGTATGCTATAGGAAACAGGACCAGATGAACAAAAATAATGGTTTTCTGTGGCTTGGAATAGTTTGGTGGAATCCGTTGCTCCAGATTTGCCAACACTGTACTTCCCCCCCTTAACGCCGACAATTTGCCTTCAGGGGGAGAACCAACCTTTATTTGGTCAGTTGAAAGGGTACTGATTAATCCAAACTATATCATGAAACAAATCTCCTATTCGAAACATTGATGTATTTTGTTTCGTGGGATGGTACGGAGGAATCAGTAGCCCTCCAGTTAAAAAAAAAACAAAAAAAAAAACAGGTTCCCCCCCCCCCTTACACCTATCAGTACACCTATCAGTACACCTTACACCAATCAGTAACCCGGATTGAGAGAGAGAGAGAGAGAGAGAGAGAGAGAGAGAGAGAGAGAGAGAGACGGGAGCGGACTGACCTTCTCCAATAACTTTTGTGTGTGTGTGTATGTGGTTAGTGTGTGTAAAGTGACACTGACTAATAACTCAAGCATTAACACCCGGGTCACGTTTGCTTCTCTGTGACCTTGGTAGTGGTACGTCCTGTTTGTCCTTCCTATCACAACGCCACTCCTTCTTTTTTCTCATCTTCTATCCGGTTCCAGAGTCTGATAATTATTAGTCTCTTGTGGGAAGTAGGACAATTTTGTGCTTATATATTATCCACGTACGTACACCTTCCCCTCAGTTATGATAAAAAAAAGTCACAAATTCTCACCAATGTGTATATATGAATCTAATTTCTCTCTCTCTCTCTCTCTCTCTCTCTCTCTCTCTCTCTCTCTCTCTCTCTCTCTCTCTCTCTTGAGTTTCCCGTGTGTGTACCTGTATGCAATCATTGTATATTTTGTATCTATACGAGCTCAATAAAATAAATCAAATAAAATCTCTCTCTCTCTCTCTCTCTCTCTCTCTCTCTCTCTCTCTCTCTCTCTCTCTCTCTCTCTCTAAGTTGTATGCTATCTTGAACAAAAGTCGGATGTGGCTCATAAACTCCTCCTGTTACTTGAACCTATAAAATCCGAAACATTAGTTGCTAGAACCAGGCATACTGTATTTATTATGTGTAAGTGCTGAACTCACATACGAATCACCTCAGAAATGGACAATGTGTGTGTGTGTGTGTGTAGTATAGTGACGTCAAGGTAGTAAGTAATCAAGCAGCTGCCAACTCTATAGATATAACATACTGGGCCAAGAACACAAGCCTGCCAGGGGTAGAATAGTCAGTCGTCCTCCTTGTTGTGTTGGTTGGTTGTTTAAAATAGATTCCTGCTTCATTGACCTGACGGGGCTATTGAAGAAAAACCCCGATAGGTAAAAGATGCCGAGGTAAAATAATTGAGGTTATCTGGTGTCACTGAGGATATGTACAGAGAAAACAATGACGGATTTTGTTTGTTGTTTGCATGGTGTTTATTAATAGCAGAAAGGTAGAAATAAATGTATAATGAGTGACTGGAAATGTAGTATAATATTTGAACTTGAAAAAGGTTCGATAATGGAATAACCAAATCAATTTTTCACAATCAATTTTGTTAAATGTTTTTTATGCAGGTGAGAACGATAGTAATTTCCAGGGATTGTGATTTGTCAGAGAGTAAAGCATGAGAAACAAATAATCAAACACTTTCTCCTAACCGAGTAAGGGATGCACACTTGAAAGCTATTTACAATAATTAGGTACCCAATTTCCCAGTTAATTATCGCCCATATAATACGGTATAAATTAACTCCAATTATTGTCCCAAACTTCACTGGCTCACCTCGTTAAGGGACCCCATGATGTAGTATCAAAATTGGAGGCTAGTGAGTCCTTCAAATATTGCCATGAAACACCACCGATACTGAAGGAGCTTGTTTCGTGGCATGGTCAGGAAGAATCAGAAGCCTCCAAGTCTCATACACGATCACAGGGTCCTTAAACACTAAAGCATCAAGCAATCTCAGCACACTAAGACCAAACACAAAAACCATGCACCTTTACTCAACAGAGAAAATCACTGAATACTGTCTACAAGCAATTCAGAATGGTCTATTGTAGCGTGTCTGTGTGTGTGTGTATGTGTGTTGCAATTGATCGGGGTCATTATGTGTGTGTGTGTGTGTGTGTGTGATCGGGGCCATTACCAACTTAATAAAGAAAGAAAGAAAGAATGAGTGCTGGACTAGAACAAATAAAACAAACATTTTACGTGTAGTGCAAAGGTCATAATTATGATTTACACGTGTTACTGCTCAAAGGCATTTTCTTTGACTTAGGAAATGTAGTGTTCTATGTAGTTCTTACAAAGGATATACTATGACAAAAATATTACAAGTCACCTACTAATATTTCTGCAATTCTTTACATATATTTACTCATATTAATATCCCATCATGTCTTAAATAACTTCATGGCCTTTAACGACAACGTTCCCCAGAGTGTTGGGGCTTGTACTAAAGGTAAACAAAGAACTTAATAATAAAACTTAAGGACTCTGTGATCGTGTATACAAATTGGAGGCTTCTGATTCCACCTGACCATCATGCCACGAAACAAGCTCCTTCCATATCGGTGTGTGTGTGTGTGTGTGTGTGTTTCGTGGCAATATTTGAAGAACTCATTTATCTCAAATTTTCTGACTACATTACAGGGTCTCTTAAGTCGCCTATATCAAAATTAATTATCACAACCAAGAAGTTTATCATCAGCCAGTGTCAGTAGCAGTCAGCAGAATCAACAGCAATCAGCAACAGTCGTCAGTAGTTTTAATTAACAGATATTTTGCAGTTTGATACTAACTTTATACTATGAGCAGTCGACTCAAATTATAACACAACAACGAGGGTCATAATATTAATTGTAATGGAGACTATAGAGGAAGTTTTGTTGAAGGTAGAATATATAGTAAAAAGGAATTAAAGTACAGTTATTATTATTATTATTATTATTATTATTATTATTATTATTATTATTATTTGCTGACAGTGAACCGTATCAGGATTAGTTAGTCAGCAGCTAGTGTCAGCCCCAGTCGATAGTATTAACAGTCAGTAACCTAGTCAGCAATGTCAGGAGCAGCAACAGCAAGATCAGCAGCAACATTGTCAGCAGTGCCAGGATCAGTCAGCAATTTCAATCAAAATCAGTTATGGATGTCAGGAGCACCGGGGCAGTAGTCAGCAGGATCAAGAATCGTCAGCAGTAGTCAGCAGGATCAAGAATCGTCAGCAGTAGTCAACAGGATCAAGAGTCGTCAGCAGTAGTCAGCAGGATCAAAAGTTGTCAGCAGTAGTCAGCATGATCAAGAGTAGTCAGCAGTAGTCAGCAGGATCAAGAGTGGTCAGTAGTAGTCAGCATGATCAAGAGTAGTCATCAGTAGTCAGCAGGATCAGGAATCGTCAGCAAAGTCAGCAGTGTGAGGTGCAGATGGAACTATTCTTGAGTTGAAAGGCGTTAACGAGACTGGTGATGGTGGGGAGGAGGAGTGGCAGGGAGAGGGGAGAGTTAGCAGGGAGAGGGGAGAGGTATTGCGGTAGGGAGGCGGAGGAGGAGAAGGAGTGGCAGGGAGGAAGGAGAGGGGAAAAGTAGGTAGGTGGAGAGGAGGAAGGAAATGGAAAAAGGAGGGAAAAGAGGGAGGCAGAGTGGTGGTGGTGGTGGTAGTGAAGATGGTGGTTTAGAAAGGGAAATAGGAAGAGGAGATAGAGAGGGGAAAGAAGAAAGGGATGGGAGGATGAAAAGAGAGATGGAAAGGGAGGTGCAGTGGATTCAAGGATTATGAAGGAAGGAGAGGGAAGAGGAATTAAGAAGAAAGTGTTAGGGTTGAGAAGGAGAGGAAAATGATGAGGTCGGAGGCTGAAAGTTTAGGAGAGAGAGAGAGAGAGAGAGAGAGAGAGAGAGAGAGAGAGAGAGAGAGAGAGAGAGAGAGAGAGAGAGAGAGAGAGAGAGAGAGAGAGAGAGAGAGAGAGAACAGGAAAAGAGTTAAGGGTTATAATGGGAGATTCTCTAGTTGGTGAATTGAAAGGCTACCGATTCCTCCTAACTATACAAGAAAACAGACGCCCCTCAGTGGTACTAATAGTGCATCTGTCTCATGGCATAGTTTGAGGAATCAAGAAACCTGCCAATTCACCAACAAAAGAAGTAGCATTTTGGTTATAGGAGTAACACTAAAACTTCGTATTTTCTGTACTGAGGATCGTATGTAAGATGATGATGATGATGATGATGATGATGATTACAGTACAACATAATTATGGTCGTGTGTGTACCGTGCACGTGTTCCCCTTGTTGCGTTCTGTTGCTCACAAAAAACCGGACTCCTGCATGTAATACCGGTACTATTGATATATAATCTGCCTTGTGTACACTCTCAATCAAAAATATATATCCAGGCTTGCTTCAAATAGCATGATCGAGTATTAAGCGATCTCTGGCAAGTAGGAAACGGGACAAGCGTTGTAATAATTGGTTCACAAGTATGTCAAATGATTCCAAAACTTCAACAAGACCTGGATACAAATCTCGGAAAGCGAGTGTACAGTACCGTAATGAAAGCAGATGAAGTCAGTCGTGTGGTTGAATGAAGTACCTGCCAACACCCTATATAAACAATACTACAGATAAAGCCTATAGAGTACTTGACACCACATCCTCACCGCCACACCCAAAAACCCACCCACCCATCCACAGATTACATTACCAGGCACTCACTACTTGTCCTTGTAGCCGTGGAGAAGCCGGAAAAATGACAAGACACCCTGAACTGAAAACCATCTCAAGTGATACACGAACCAACCCTAACCACCACCACCACCACCACAGAAAATGCAACACCAAAATAATTATGACTGAACTGACGCCAAAGGATTTCAATTTTTCATGCCCTCGTCGTCAAAATTAAGGCTATTTAAATATTGCCTTTTTTGTGAGAAGAGGAAGGAAAATAAACTCTTGGTCGGTCTGGAAGTATGGCGTGAGGTGAGTGATTGAGTACATGAGTTAGTGAGTGAGGACGAGTAGTGAGTGAGTTAGTGAGTGGGGACGAGTGTAACAGGAGCGGTATAACAGAGGAGAGAGAGAGACAGGGACCACCAGTGACAGCAAAACAACAGTAGCAAGGCGGCCTGGTAGGGTGTGAACTAAAGGGGTAAGGTCAAACCGGTACCTACATTCTCTCCTCTCTCTCTCTCTCTCGTCTCGTCTCTCTCTCTCTCTCTCTCTGTAGTTGTATATGTATTCACCTCTTTCTCTCTCTCTCTCTCTCTTCTCCTCGTTCTCTCTCTCTCTCTCTCTCTCTCTCTCTCTCTCTCTGTGTGTGTGTGTGTGTGTGTGTAGTTGTCTATGTATTCACCTCTCTCTCTCTCTCTCTCTCTTCTCTCTCTCTCCTCTCTCTCTCTCTCTCTGTGTGTGTGTGTGTGTGTGTGTGTGTGTGTGTGTGTGTGTGCTTGTGCTTGTTAGCGATTCTACGAGTAAGTATTCCTCTCTCTCTCTCTCTCTCTCTCTCTCTCTCTCTCTCTCTCTCTCTCTCTCTCTGTGTGTGTGTGCTTGTTAGAGATTCTACGACTAAATATTCCTCTCTCTCTCACTCTCTCCTCTCTCTCTCTCTCTCTCTCTCTCTCTCTCTCTGTGTGTGTGTGTGTGTGTGTCTGTGTGTGCTTGTTAGCGGTTCTACGAGTAAGTATTCCTCTCTCTCTCTCTCTCTCTCTCTCTCTCTCTCTCTCTCTCTCTCTCTCTCTCTCTCTCTCTCTCTCTCAATTCCAGTTCTTTCTCCTTCTCCCCTCCTCTACCTCTTTCATCCATTTCTTCTCTTTCTCTTATATGTCTCTCCATCCCACTCTTCCCTTTTTTTATGTTCATCTTTTGTTTCTCTGTCTTTCTCTTTCCCTCCTTCCTTCTCCACCTCACTATTTTTACACTGTATTTACTTTCTTCATTTCGATCGTTACCCTCCTCTCCTTCCGTCCTTCCTTCCTTCCTTCCTTCTTTTTATTTCTTCCATCCTTTCTCTCATTCTATTTTGTGATTTTATTTTTCCTTCCTCTTTTTAATCTTCCACTCTCACACCCCATTCGTCATATTTAACACACTCACTTTTACCTTCTCTCTCTCGCTCTCTCTCGTCTCTCTCTCTCCTCGTCGTCTCTCTCTCTCTCTCTCTCCTCTCTCTTCAGAAGCCCGCGGCAAGGATGAAAAGGGTTTGATAGAGAGAGAGAGAGAGAGAGAGAGAGAGAGAGAGAGAGGGAGAGAGAGAGAGAGAGAGAGAGAGAGAGAGAGAGTAAATGAGGGAGAAGGAAAGAGAAACCAGACACAAAGAGCGAGAGATGTGGATAAGAGAATGAGGGAAGATGAGAAAGATGTTCATTATTCTATTATTATTATTATTATTATTGTTACTATTATTATTATTATTATTATTATTATTACTATTTTTATTTTTATTATTATTATTATTACTATTTTTATTATTATTATTATTATTATATATTTTTATTGTTATTGTTGATGGTTAATGATGATGGTGAGGCGGATGATGAAGGAAGAAAGAGAGGGAGGGAGAATAAAGGCGATAGGATGAAAGGAAGAGGGGATGGTTGAAAGTGAGGAAGTTAAGGATGAAGGAAGGATAAAGGAAGAATATGGGAAAATTGAAAGGGAGGAGGTGAAGGAAAAAGAGGAAGGATAGATGGATGGAGGACGAGGAAGGATGGATGGAGAAAGATTAAGGAAGGATGGAGGAACGAGGAAGGAAGGAAGGATGGAGGAAGAGGAAGAAAGGATGAAGGAAGAAGAAGGAAGGATGAATGAACGAAAAAGAAGGAAGGATGGATGGACGAAGAGGAAGGAAGGATGTATGTAGGAAGAGGAAGGATGGATGGAGGAAAAGGAAAGGATGGATGGAGGAAAAGGAAGGATGGATGGAGGAAGAGGAAGGTGGACGAAGAAGAAGGAAGGATGGAGGAAGATGAAGGAATGATGGATGGAGAAAGAGGAAGGAAGGAAGGAAGGATGGAGGAAGAGGAAGGTGATGGGGGTTGCTTCATATTTAACGCCAGCCAGTCAGCCAACCAGCCAAACCAGCCAGCCAGTCAGCCAACCCTATCACTACCAAGAAAGCCATATCTCTACCTGACAGTATATTGTATCCACACAGCCACTCAGCCAAAAGCCACACAGCCAGTACCCACAATATCACAACCATTATTATTATTATTATTATTATTATTACTATTTTTATTATTATTATTATTATTATTATTATTATTATTATTATTATTATTATTGTTACTATTTTTATTATTATTATTATTATTGTTACTATTATTATTATTATTATTATTATTACTATTTTTATTATTATTATTATTATTATTATTATTATTATTATTATTATTATTATTATTATTATTGTTATTATTAATATTGTTATTATATTATTTTTATTATTATATTATTATTATTATTATTATTATTATTATTAGTAGTAGTAGTAGTAGTAGTAGTAGTAGTAGTAGTAGTAGTAGTAGTAGTAGTAGTAGTAGTAGTAGTAGTAGTAGTAGTAGTAGTAGTAGTAGTAGTAGTAGTACAGTGTGGTAAATCTGGAGACACTGATTCCACCAAACTATTCCATGCAACGGGCCACCATTATTTGTGTCAAACTGGTCCTGTTTCGTGGTATACTTTGGAGAATCAAGGCACTCCAATGTACCCAAAGTATACTATACCCTTAACATTATTCCCCTAACACACCCAGGTTCTAGAGACACGGATGGATGGATGATTGGATGGTAGATGGATGGATGGATGACAGATGGATGATAGATGGATGGTTGGATGATAGATTAATAGTTGGATGGATGGATGGATGGTAGATGGATGGGTTGGATGATAGATTAATAGTTAGATGGATGGATGGATGACAGATGCATGGTAGATGGATGACAGATGGATGATAGATAGATGGATGGATGATAGATGAATGGTTGGATGGATAATAGATGGATGGATGGATAGATGGATGGGATGGATGGATGGATGGATGGATGGATGGATAATGGATGGATGGTTGGGTGGATGATAGATGGGTGGATGATAGATGGATGGATGGATGATAGATGGATGGTTGGATGATAGATTAATGGTTGGATGGATGATAGATGGATGGATGATAGATGGATGGATGGATGGTTGGGTGGATGATAGATGGATGGATGGATAGAAGATAGATGGATGGATGGATAGATGAAAATAGATGGATGGATGGATGGATGATAGATGGATGGATGGTCACTGAAGCTAATTATTCACCCCAGCCACAGTGCAAAGCCCTCAAAGTTACTTACATACATTCATTTATACTTACATAAATGCATTCATACATGCATACACATTTAATGCACACACAGTGACAACCTTCATTCATGCATACGCACATACATACATTCATACACATACATATATTCACAGTTAACACAGTCACAGCTCATACATACATACATACACCTCCCATGACTACACACACACACACACACACATACACACACAGCCACGGTTACACAGCCACATTGGCAACCTCACACACACACACACTCACACACACACAGCCACGGTTACACAGCCACAGTGCCAACCTCACACACACACACACCCATACACACACACACACACACATACAGCCACGGTTACACAGCCACAGTGCCAACCTCACACACACACACACACACACACACACACACACACATACAGCCACGGTTACACAGCCACAGTGCCAACCTCACACACACACACACACACACACACACACACACACACACACACACACACACATACAGCCACGGTTACACAGCCACAGTGCCAACCTCCACAGCCACTCAGCTTGCCACGACACTAAAGGGGTGAGGTCCAACTACCACGCACACAAGACCAAGTGTAACGCCCACATGTATACCTCTCATGTTGTGTGTACCAGTGTTGTGTTGTGTGTACCAGTGTAGTGTTGTGTTGTGTGTACCAGTGTTGTGTTGTGTTGTGTGTACCAGTGTAGTGTTGTGTTGTGTTGTGTGTACCAGTGTTGTGTTGTGTTGTGTTGTGTGTACCAGTGTTGTGTTGTGTTGTGTTGTGTGTACCTGTTGTGTTGTGTTGTGTGTACCAGTGTTGTGTTGTGTTGTGTGTACTAGTGTTGTGTTGTGTTGTGTTGTGTGTACCAGTGTTGTGTTGTGTTGTGTTGTGTGTACCAGTGTTGTGTTGTGTTGTGTGTACCAGTGTTGTGTTGTGTTGTGTTGTGTGTACCTGTTGTGTTGTGTTGTGTGTACCAGTGTTGTGTTGTGTTGTGTTGTGTGTACCAGTGTTGTGTTGTGTTGTGTGTACCAGTGTTGTGTTGTGTTGTGTGTACCTGTTGTGTTGTGTTGTGTTGTGTTGTGTTGTGTGTACCAGTGTTGTGTTGTGTTGTGTGTACCTGTTGTGTTGTGTTGTGTTGTGTTGTGTGTACCAGTGTTGTGTTGTGTTGTGTGTATCTGTGTTGTGTTGTGTGTACCAGTGTTGTGTTGTGTGTACCAGTGTTGTGTTGTGTTGTGTTGTGTGTACCAGTGTTGTGTTGTGTTGTGTGTATCTGTGTTGTGTTGTGTTGTGTGTACCAGTGTTGTGTTGTGTTGTGTGTACCAGTGTTGTGTTGTGTTGTGTGTACCAGTGTTGTGTTGTGTGTACCAGTGTTGTGTTGTGTTGTGTGTACCAGTGTTGTGTTGTGTTGTGTGTACCAGTGTTGTGTTGTGTTGTGTGTACCAGTGTTGTGTTGTGTTGTGTGTACCTGTTGTGTTGTGTTATGTTGTGTGTACCTGTTGTATTATATGTACTGTACCTCTGGTGTTGTGTGTACCTGCTGTGTTGTATTGTGTGTACCTTTTGCGTCATGTGCACCTGTTATGTGTACCGGCAACACTGACAGGGATAACTTTGGTAAACAAGTGCTCCTCTCAGAACTTTATATACTTGACCAGTATATCAGTTGCTTCCACTACCTCGTTATCTATTTTTGCCATATTCCTTACAAGGCTAAAAGTTGCCCATGAATTTCCTTTACTAACATCCTCAAAACACTAATTTATTTTATGGGTCTAATTATTTCGTTATCAATAAATCACTCAAAGACTGACATACACAAATTTAGAATGGTCAAACGCGTATGTACAAATCAGATTACGGATACAGCATGAGATTTTCACACTCACACACACGCACGTACGCACAAACGCCATAGCCGCTAGCGTAACTCCGCTTCCCGTGTTTACACTTGAATCCGTTTTTCCAATAATCCGGATCTATCCATCATGGCGGTCAAACATGGCGGCGGTAGATATTGAGAGGGTCGATGGAAGAGCCTCTCTCCCCCAACCCCTGCACCTCACTTCCTATATCGCCTCCTCCACGTCAGAGAGAATTGCCTCCATCTCCATCTCCATCCATACCTCCATGAATAACTCCCCGCAGCTTAAAGCAGAGAGGAACTTGATCTTACAAATGCAAAGAGAAGAGGTGAAAGCCAGTCAGGTCCATTATTCACATCCGCCAAAGGAACCTGTCTGAACCTCCATTAAAGTATCCACCGACAACAACGCGAACCACCAGAAACTATTATAACATTCACTCTTAGAAGATGGTGTGCTTTATGGTATTGTAGTAAAAATGGAGAAGAATCATTAACTGTATTGCATTATGTTTCCAATTTCCCCCACTCTGTTCATACGATAATTTTAAAGTTCTGGCGTTTATTAAACTTAAAGGAACAATTCTCATTCATCATCTGTGAGTCGCCCTCCACTCATATCATACCTCCCACCGTCACCCTCATCCTTCTGTATTACTATTACCGTGGGAGGATATTGCTTGCCGTATTGTGGGCAGTTCTTTAATTAAGGGGGTGCGAGAGTAGGGGGACAGGCTTGGGGGGGGGGAGGGTTTGTGGGGTGCGGGATTAGGGGGACAGGCTTGGGGTGGGTAGAAAGCCTGTCCCCTATTCCTGCACCCCTATAACCGCCCCCCCAAAGCCTGTCCCCCCTACTCCTGCACCCCCCTAAACCCCCCCAAGCATGTCCCCTACTCCCGCACCCCCCTAACCCCCCCCCAAGCCTGTCCCCCTATTCCCGCACCCCCTTAAGGGTTTGGGGCCCCCTTCGGAACCAGACCAGTCCTGTTCAGCTGTTCAGATGTTCCTCCTTTTCTTCTGATTCCTTCGTACATTCTGTCCCTCTTTTCTGTCTCTCATCCGATAGGGGTGTATTGCTGCCTGTGATGTTAATGGGAGAGTACAGTGTTGGTAAATATGGAGCAACTGAATCCTCCAAACTATTCCAAGCAACAGAACACCATTATCTTTGTTCATCGGGTCCTGTTTCCTGGCATACTTTGGAGGAATCAGGGCACTCCAATGTACAGTACCAAAAGTATACTAATCCCTTAAGGGTAGTAATTTAATTAAGGGCTTGGGCGCCCCTTCGAATCCCCAGCCACTCCCAATTCACTTCTTCAGCTGTCCCTCCTTTCCATGAGCCTGTTGTTTCCTGCGTCAGAGGAGCTGTTAGTGTCAATGAACTCGACCTTGGTAACTGAATACACACACCACCAAGTATGAACACAAGTGGTGGAGTGCAGCATTAACTATTAAGGTGGTAATAATTATTTTTTGGTACATTGGAGTGCCTTGATTCCTCTAAATTATGCCAGGAAACAGGACCAGAATAGCAAAAAAATAATGGTGTTCTGTTGCTTGGAATAGATTGGAGGATTCAGTTGCTCCTGATTTTATATACCAACACAAAACTTCTCCCCTTAATTAATAATATTCCAAACACACACACACAGACACACAATTGCAGCTTCACCATAATAATACTTAATGATTTTTGGCAGATGTGTCCACTGCACTTTTGTTGAAGATTATACCGTTTAGAAACTGAACATATAATTATACAAGATGAGGTAAAACTATGTGCATGATAAACCACTACCCCCTCCCCCCCAAAAAAAAAAAAAAAAAAAAAAATAATAATAATAGTATCCTCACTCATTAAGGGGGGTGCGGGAATAGGGGGACAGGCTTAGGGGAGGGGGGGGTTAAGGGGGTGTGGAGTAGGGGACAACAGGCTTTTGGGGGGGGCGGTTTGCGGTGTGCGGGAGTAGGGGGACAGGCTTGAGAGGGGGTTAGGGGGGTGCGGTAATAGGGGACAGGCTTTCTACCCCCCCCCCCCCTCCCAAGCCTGTCCCCCTATTCCCGCATCCCCCCCCCCCCCTACCCCCAAGCCTGTCCCCTACTACCGCACCCTCTTAAGACCACTAAACGATAATGTAAACACACGAGACACATAATATTACGTCGAGAAATAAAATATATTAATGCAAGGAAGGCTCCCAGTAACAGAGTAGAGAAAGCATCTATGTCAGTGATGAGTGAAAAGAGGAGAAAACATAAAATCGTATTGAGAAAGTGAGAAGTTACAATTTTTAAGATAGAAGTAATGTGATGAAGCACTTAAAGAGAAAACGCTCCCCAATATTAAGGAGGATATTGAAGCAAAAATAAATAAATAAATATGTAAATAGATCTGTGTTGACGGAGAGAGAGAGAGAGAGAGAGAGAGAGAGAGAAGAGCAGAGAGAGAGAGAGGAGAGAGAGAGGAGAGAGAGAGAGAGAGAGAGAGAGAGAGAGAGAGAGAGAGAGAGAGAGAGAGAGAAGCAGATTTTCAGCATCCTACACTTTAATTACAAGCGGAGTGTTTAATAGCCCTAGTTAGGAATAATGGTGTCTGGCCCCGTGATTACAGTGTCGAGGAAACGGTCTTGTATTCTTCTGTGTACCGAAATCACATACACACACAAACACACATCTACTAAATTATACATAGTCACAACACACACACACACACACACACACACACACACACACAACAAACAGCTGCTTAAATATACATAGTCACATAAGCACACACACACACACACACACACACACACACACACACACATACACAACAGCCACTTATATATACATAGTCACATAAGCACACACACACACACACACACACACACACACGCACACACACACACACACACACACACACACACACACACAACAGTCACTTACATATACTTTACATAGTCACACACACACACACACACACCACACACACACACACACACACACACACACACACACACACGCATCAACCACTAAAACGTGAACAATATTGACGAAACGATACGAATGAAATAACAAATGATAATAATATGTAGATAAATAGGATGGAAATGAAGATGAGATAAAGAGATGAAATGAGAATGGGAGGGAGAGAAGAGAAGAAGAGATAAAGAGATAAAATGAGAATGGGAGGGAGAGAAGAGAAGATGAGATAAAGAGATAAAATGAGAATAGGAGGGAGAGAAGAGAAGAAGAGATAAAGAGATGAAATGAGAATAGGAGGGAGAGAAGAGAAAAAGAGATAAAGAACTGAAATTGAGAATGGGAGGGAGAGAAGAGAAAAAGAGATGAAATGAGAATGGGAGGGAGAGAAGAGATAAAGAGATGAAATGAGAATGGGAGGGAGAGAAGAGAAGAAGAGATAAAGAGATGAAATGAGAATAGGAGGGAGAGAAGAGAAGAAGAGATAAAGAGATGAAATGAGAATGGGAGGGAGAGAAGAGAAAACGAGATAAAGAGATGAAATGAGAATGGGAGGGAGAGAAGAGAAGAAGAGATAAAGAGGTGAAATGAGAATGGGAGGGAGAGAAGAGATAAAGAGATGAAATGAGAATGGGAGGGAGAGAAGAGAAGAAGAGATAAAGAGATGAAATGAGAATAGGAGGGAGAGAGAGAAAAAGAGATAAAGAGATGAAATGAGAATGGGAGGGAGAGAAGAGAAAAAGAGATAAAGAGAGGGGGGGGGGGTAGGGAGCTGTAAAGAATGTCAGAAATTAATGAATGAAGAGTGAAACGAGGGTAGGGAGCTGTAAAGAATGTCAGAAATTAATGAATGAAGAGTGAAACGAGTGTGATGATAAAAGTGTGTGCAGGACAAGAGAGAGTGGGTGATAAACAAAAGAAGAATGTAATAAACGTGATGAATGGAGGAGTGGAAGAGGAATGAAAGGAGAAGACAGATTACCAAGGTTATTGTTACATGGACTCTACTAGCATCATTGTCTTGAGAGAAATCATAATAGTAGTGAATAAATAGTGCTTTATTCTTCCCACATGTCTGCTTGACTGTTTGCTAGCTTGCCTGTTTGCTTGCCTGTCTGTTTGTCTGCCTGTTTGCCCTGTCTGCCTGCAGCCAGTGTACTTTGCTTGTCTGCTTGTATGTTCGCCTGCTCTCTCTTGCCTGTTCGTCCCCTTCGCTGCATGCATGTCTGGCTTCTATCTGCTTGCTTGTTTTTATCACTGCCTGCCCACATGTTCCTCATTTTACAGAGTTCTCTTCCTGCTTGTCTGATTATCTGTCTCTCTGTCCCCTTGCCTAGTTTTTTTTCTTCTTCTTCTCTTCTTCTCCCTCCGTTCCTATCTTTCCTTCCCTTTCTTCTCCATCCCTCCCCTTCTCTTCTTCCCCCCTCCGTTCCTCCCTAGCCTCTCTTTCTTCCCCCTCTCCATCTTTCCCATTCTCCTCTTCCCCTCCGTTCCTCCCTTTCCTCTTCTCTTACCCTCCCCTCCGTTAAGCCCTTTCCTATCTTCCTTCCCTTTCTTCCCCTCCTCTCTTCTCTCCCTCCCTCCCTACGTTCCTCCCTTTCCCCTTCTTTTACCCTTCCTCCGTTAATCTCTTTCCTATCTTTCTTCCCCTTCCTTCCCCTCTTCTCTTCTCTCCCTCCCTCCATCCATCCATCCATCCATCTTTCCTCACAGGCTGCAGGGGCACAACTGAGAGGAATTCCCCCATCGTCCCTTTCCAAATCAACCCTCCCTTCATTTGAATATAATCTCATACCCATGTAAATATATTCACTCCCGTGTGCTTCCCACCTCTGTGAAAATGCTCCTCCCTTATTGAATACTATATACTGTATACCCCACCTAATAAATATTTCACTCTAATCCAGGACTATTAGTGTTATTGTTTATTCTCTACTAACTACAGTCGATTATAGAATGAAAGACACACAACAGGTAGGGCTATAGTCTCTTTTTGTGTTCAGATTGGAGTGTTATTGTTTATTCCTACTAACTAACTACACACGATTATAGAATGCCAGACACACAACAGGTAGGGCTGTAGTCTCTTTTTGTGGTCAGACTGGATGAAGTGTTATTGATTCCTCCAAAACAACCAATCCCACGACAAACACATCCTCCCTTGCTCTCCTCCTTACCCCTTTAACAAGACTTACTACCAGACTGATCCAAGAACGCCAACTTCAGCTATATTGGCTCGGGTCTGTGAGGCTGATCCTATAATATAAAGATTTAAATTTATTAGGAAAGGATTGAATTGGGGATGCAGAAGGCTAATGGTTCAGAATGATTGATGTGTAAAGGGTTATCCATTCACACCCCACCCACACACACACCCACATACACACACACACACCACAAACAACACAACCCACTAGCACACACACACAACACACACACACACACACACACACACACAACACAACCCACTGACACACATACACACACACACACACGTCTCTGACTAGGCTATATTTACCTTAATTATATTATGGCTTCACTCCCACATACATACATACATACATACATACACACATACATACTTCCCCATCGATCTCCTCACAGTTTCCAATATAAGGATAGATATTTTAGTTTCGCATATTTCCATCTCGCTGTTTATTAGAATATTATTAACTCTGGGTTAGATGGGTTTTTTTTTCCTGTTCAATAAACCCTCACTCGAGCGAAATTTATCATCATATTCTTCACAAAAAATCCACCTATCTTTTTCCCATTATTATTAATACTCTATCCCTTAATGTGGATTGTGAAAGCGTCGACGAATTGGAGGCCCGCTGATTCCTCCAAAGTGCAACCACAAAACATCATCTATACTATGGGAGTCAATTTTGTCGTGGCATAAGTTATAGCATATATAGTGAGGTAGTCTGTTTGTTACCTGGTATAGTCTGGAGGATGCAATAGTTCACCAATTCGACCAAACGGATTATCCACTTCCCTTAACCCCTTTAAACCCGATATGCCTCCCTTCCACATTAGCATATTTCGTTTTCTCTGAGTATACTCCTCTTGAATACATCCCTTTTTGTTCCTGTAATGTAATTTTTATTGGGTGTTGCTCCTCACAAGACCTTTTAACCTCTCCCTGCCTCACACCATCTTCTACCCCTTCCCTTCCTTGTAACTCACACCACTCTCCCTCTCTCCCCTTTCTCTGCCTCACATCACGTCTGCCTCCCTCCCATCACTCCCTCATATCCTCACCTCCCCTTCCTACCTCACACCATCTCCACCTCCGTTCCTCTCACTAACCCTCTTTCCCCTTTCTCTGCCTCACATCACGTCCCCCTCCCTCACTCACTCACTCACTCATACATACCCTCACCTCCAATTCCTACCTCACACCATCTCCACCTCCGTTCCTCACACACACTCTCTTCCCTTTTCTCGCCTTGAACCATATACTCATGTTAATATGGTGCTGCTGGATTCGGAAGTACCCTGATATTTTTAGTTCCTCCCAGCCTCTTTGTAGATGGCTCTGTTTACACTGCAGAGGTCAGGGGAGGGAAGAAGAGAATCGTGGGAAGGACAAGAGAAGAGGAGGGATTGTGACGTAACGGAGAGAACTAGACTAACTAAGTAAAGTAGCACAAGGTGTAAGAGTATTAACTTCTGACTTGTGCTGTATCTCCCCTGCTTTGCATAATTCAACGCTCCCCGTGAGGCCGCCCTAGACCTATAAATAAGCTCTCTTGAGGTTCCCAACCAACAAGATAGTAACCATGGTAAAAGATGCTCTATAGGCTTATATTTACAGACGCCTTACACTGTTATATGTTTTTTCTTTCGGTCTCTCTCTCTCTCTCTCTCTCTCTCTCTCTCTCTCTCTCTCTCTCTCTCTCTCTCGCTCTCTCTCTCTCTCTCTCTCTCTTTCTATATATATATATATATATATATATATATATATATATATATATATATATATATATATATATATATATATATATATATATATATATATATATATATAATATATATATATATATATACTTGTAAGTTTCGTTTATCTATATAAATTATTTCCATTAAAGCTGGTTTGAATCTATATCACCCCTCGGCGCTCCCTCCTCCCTCCCCTTCCTCTGTCTGACGACGTCTCTTGACTAGTTTTTCCAAGGCCCAGAGATCAAAGGTGTACTAAGAGGGGCGACTGTCCGGCCCGCGGGGAAAGAAAATATAGCAGCTCAGGGGCACAACTTTCTGAGGGAAGAAGGGTAAGAAAACAAGCAGCTGCGGCTCACATAGTTAACCAAACCTTGTAACTTTGTATGTCAATAATTCGGAAGAAAAGGAGATGAGGGAGAGAAGGAAGGGATATAAAATATTTCTGACTGTTAATAAGGCAGAGAAGATATATATTGGAGATTGAATTATAGGTTACTATTCTACTGTACCCAGGATAAAAGTCGTGTCTGTTGTCACTAGAGGTCAGTGTGATCGCTTGGTTTGTGCCCCCTTCCAACTTCATTTCTTTTTCTTCTTTCTCTCCTCCCAAACTTTCTATTTCTCTCTTTTCTTTATCATATTCTCCTTTTCGCCTTCTTCCATTCCAAATCCATCATTCTCCCACATCAACTAACAACACTCTTTGATTCTGTTCTCCCTTTCTTCCAAGCTAAAGTCGTCATTGCCTCTCATTCTCCTTTCCATCTTCTCTCACAAACTAACTTTTTCTTTCCCTCCTCTCCTCACAAACTCACTACTTTCCCTCTTCGCTCACAAATTCGCTTATTCTTCTCTCTCACAAACTCACTTCTTTCCCTCCTCTCTCACAAACTCGCTTCTTTCCCTCTTCGCTCACAAATTCGCTTCTTCTTTTCTCTCCCTCCTCCTCCTCCTCCTCCTCCTCCTCTCATTTATACTACATGGTATCTTTTCATTTCCTGCCAGTTTCGGCTGGAGGGAGTGGTGGGTGGGGAGGAGCCTTCTTCTTTGCTATACTTTCCCTCACTCTTGTAGGTTAGATAGAATAGCAAAATCAAGCAGCCTCGTAAGGACCAGTAGGTCTGTTGCTGTTTGAATGTCCTTTGTATTCCTATGTATTCCCCCTCATTCCCTACTTCCCTCCCTGCTCCACCCCCTCACCTCACCTAAGCAGGAGGTATATGGAAATTACAAGCAGACGCCAAACTACATTATTGGAACTCGATGTTGAGCCTCACCTCCCTAACCCTCCATCCAGCCTGGCTTCCATCTCCTACTCTAACAAGACTTCTAAAAATAAAAAATAAAAAAAAAACTAAAAAAAAAACAAAAAACACACACACACACACACACACACAACACCAGCAAGTACAATACCTCCTACACAGCCTATACAGCAACACAGTCCACACTAACACAGTCCAAGCCTACACCAACACCACCAACACCTTATCACCACCATCACCAAAAACTAGCAGAATAGCAACACCTTCAACAAAAACAGCAACACCATCACTAACACCACTTTCACCCTCACCCATCACCACCACCACCAACAAACAAAGACAACAAAAACAGCAACACCATAACCACCACCACTTTCACCCTCATCCTCACCACCACTGCCACCAACACTCCCACCAATTTTTATTTCAGCACCAACATCACCCTCATCCTCACCACTATCACCATTACTACTACCACCACTACCACCACCACTACCACTACTACCACCACTATCAGCACCACTACCACTACTACCACTACTACCACCACCACTACCAACATCAGAGAGCTACTGGGTCAGGAGATTTAAAACTTAAAGTCGTGAGAGGAACCATGACAGCACCCCTTGATTCCTTCATTCATTCATTCATGCATTCATATATTTATTAATTTATTCCATCCTTCATTCATTCTATCCTTCATCCATTCCTTCCTTCCTTCCTTCATTCATTCATTTATTTATTCCGTCCTTCATTCCGTCATTCATTCGTTTATTCATTTTTTTTTTTTATCCTTTTCTTATTTGCATCTTTTCTTTCAATTCACCCCTTCCTTTCTTCCTCCCTTCCTTCTCTAT
>JAWQEG010002616.1:30000-40000 GCA_033782935.1 Petrolisthes cinctipes | reverse complement strand
TCTCCCACTCTCTCCCTCCTTCTCTCTCTCTCACTCCTTCCCCCTCTCTCCCTCTCTCTCTCTCCCTCTTTCCTTCTCCCCCCCCCCTCTCTCTCTCTCTCTCTCTCTCTCTCTCTCTCTCTCTCTCTCTCTCTCTCCCTCTCTCTATCTCCTTCTCACCCCTCTCTCTCTCTCTCTCTACCCTTTGTTCCCCTTACAATGGACCTGAAGACTCCAGCCCTGAAAGTCCCCATTACAACTACTATCCCCCCCCCTCCCCACCCCCCCACTCCTTAGATGGCGAAGAGGGAATGTAGGGAGACAGGTGAAGGGGAGGGGGGGGGGAGGAGGAGGGGGGAGAAGTAAACACCCAACGTAAGTAAGTAAGTAAAACACCGAAAGTTAAGTAAGTAAAACACCGAAGGTTAAGTAAGTAAGTAAAAATTAATACTTTGAAATGTGTATGTATCAATAAATCACGTATGTATGTATGTATGTACCGATATCTTTTGTATTTTTTTCCCTTCTCTATAATAATTATCTTTTATACTAACCTTCAATTTATTTCGCTCTGTAGCCTTGATTAAAAAAATACACACAAACAGACAAACAGACAGGTATGTAAGTTATTATTGATATCTTAATTAGCATTTTTTTTCCTTTCCTTCCCTATAATAATTATCTTTCGTATCTTTCAAACTTACCTTCAATTTATTTCTCTCTGTAGTGTAGATTAAAAAATATAAACAAACACACAGACAGACAGAAGATACGAAGGAGGGTAAGGACAGGACTGGGGGTGGGGGTGGGATGGGGGGGGGGAGGGGCTGAAGGGAAAGAAAGGGACGTGGGAAGAATGGTTGGGTTGGGGAGAGGGGTTGGTGGGTAGGTAGGTAGGTAGGAGGTTGGTTTGTTGGGTGGGTGGGTAGGTAGGTAGGTAGGTATAGGGAAGAATATTGAATGCTAGAGGGATGACACACACACACACACACACACACACACACACACACACACACACACACACACTAGGCTATTATGTAAGGGAAACAATGACTGAGGTTAGAGGTAAAGAAAAGTTAAAGGCACACACACAGTAGTTGAGAGAGAGAGAGAGAGAGAGAGAGAGAGAGAGAGAGAGAGAGAGAGAGAGAGAGAGAGAGAGAGAGAGAGAGAGAGAGAGAGAGAGAGAGAGAGAGAGAGAGAGAGAGAGAGAGAGAGAGAGTGTGTGTGTGTGTGTGTGTGTGTGTGTGTGTGTGTGTGTGTGTGTGTGTGTGTGTGTGTGTGTGTGTGTGTGTGTGTGTGTGTGTGTGTGTGTGTGTGTGTGTGTGTGTGTGTCATTTATATTCCCTGCCTCACTATATATCCGTTCCCTCATGGTGATTGTGTGTGTGTTCTTTGCACTCACTATGTATCCGTACCCTCGCGTGTGTGTGTGTGTGTGTGTGTGTGTGTGTGTGTGTGTGTGTGATTTATATTCCCTGCCTCACTATATATCCGTACCCTCGTGTGTGTGTGTGTGTGTGTGTGTGTGGGTGTGTGTGTGTGTGTATCATCCCTTCCTCACTGTGTATCCATGACCTCACGATGAGAATGATGCGTCACCGTCGTTTCCACTGACATATTACACCTTCCATTGGGCTCAGGTGGTGCGGGCGGGACCAAGAACATTACAGCAACATTACTGCAACATCATTAATCACTGTGGAAGATCACCTATCCTACTCCTTTCTTCCCTCGCCTCGCCTCGCCTCGCCTCGTGTAATTCCTTCTGCTCTATAATAATCCCTTTTCCCCTTACTGGAATTCGTTTGTACAGTTCTGGACATAGGTTGCAATACACATTCAATACTGCAACATCATTAATCACTGTGGAAGATCGTCTATCCTACTCCTTCCTTCCCTCGCCTCGCCTCGTGTAATTCCTTCTGCTCCCTTTTCCCCTTACTGGATACACATCAGGGTAACTCACACAAATTGATCACTAATGTTTTCACGTTCTTATAATTATGATGTTATTGTTTTGAATAGTAGTGAGTAGGTACGGCTTATAATAAGTTAGAAAATGGCTGCTTAATTAAGGACCCTGTGATCGTGTATGAGACCTGATGGCTTCTGATTCCTCCTGACCATACCACGAACATAGCTCGATACAGACAACTAAAATTTCATATTACTAATCTGAAGAAAAGTATCGTCAGTCCACCGCTGTGATATCAAGCTGGGTGTATAGGCAAGGCACAAGGCAGAATTCACTAAACACTTCATAAATTAAACGCATAACAAAAGTGAACGCTTGTTATTTAATATGAATCAATCACATAAAAATATTTGGTAATGTGTCATACCTGCTTCTACGATTTAAGGGGGAAGTTCTTTGTTGGAAAATCTGGAACAACTGATTCCTCCAAACTATTCCAAACAACAGACCACCATTATTTTTGTTTATCTGGTCCCGTTTCCTGGCATACTTTGGAGGAATCAAGGCACTCCAATGTACCAAAAGTGTATTACATCCTTAAAAGAATCAATGTTGCAATAAATCAATAAATGTTGCAGTACACGAAACGGTGTCAACAAAGGGTCCTTCTATAACTGTGTTTATCTTGTACAGTTATGTGCAATAGTTCTACCTTTTTCAACTGAGACGGGTACTGTTAATTACGCGAAACTACAACTGTTTGGTTTGTAAGATTCATTCAAAGGGTTCAGTTTCATAATAATTCTGACCGTGATTAACTGCAAAAGGAAATTTATACATCTGTCACAGAAACAGAATCTCTTAAGGGGAATTTTGTTGTTGGTAAATCTGGAGCAACTGAATCCTCCAAACTATTCCAAGCAACAGAACACCATTATTTTTGTTCATGTGCATGGTTCTGTTTCCTGGCATACTTTGGAGGAATCAAGGCACTCCAATGTAACAAAAGTGAATTACCCCCTTAACATTAGAGTTTAAGGGGGTGCGAGAGTAGGGGACAGGCTTGGGGCAGGGGGTTGGGGGGTGCGGAAATAGGGGACAGGCTTGGGGTGGGTAGAAAGCCTGTCCCCTATTCCCGCACCCCCCTAACCCCCCCCCACTCAAGCCTGTCCCCCTACTCCCCCCCCCCAAACCTGTCCCCTATTCCCACACACCTCAAACTCCCCCCCCCCCAAGCCTGTCCCCCTATTCCCGCACCCCCTTAAAAAAGATACACTTTGACTCCTACCTCCTGTACTGCACGTGGAAAAATTACATAAATTGAAATGCCTTCCACCAGGACACCATCTATTTACTCTCTACAAACTGCAGCTTCCCGTGTGTCTGTGCCTGGTGCCAGTATCAACACGTCTGTCTCTCGCCCCCACACAGCCTCACCTCTACTCCCCCTCTGTCATCCAACCTACTCCCCCTCTGTCATCCAACCTACTCCCCCTCTGTCATCCAACCTACTTCCCCTGTCATCCAACCTACTCCCCCTCTGTCATCCAACCTACTCCCCCTCTGTCATCCAACCTACTCCCCCTCTGTCATCCAACCTACTCCCCCTCTGTCATCCAACCTACTCCCCCTCTGTCATCCAACCTACTCCCCCTCTGTCATCCAACCTACTCCCCCTCTGTCATCCAACCTACTCCCCCTCCGTCATCCAACCTACTCCCCCTCTGTCATCCAACCTACTCCCCCTCTGTCATCCAACCTACTCCCCCTCTGTCATCCAACCTACTCCCCCTCTGTCATCCAACCTACTCCCCCTCTGTCATCCAACCTACTCCCCCTCTGTCATCCAACCTATTCCCCTCTGTCATCCAACCTACTCCCCCTCTGTCATCCAACCTACTCCCCTCTGTCATCCAACCTACTCCCCTCTGTCATCCAACCTACTCCCCTCTGTCATCCTACCTACTCCCCCTCCGTCATCCACCTACTCCCCCTCTGTCATCCAACCTACTTCCCCTCTGTCATCCAACCTACTCCCCCTCTGTCATCCAACCTACTTACTCCCCCTCTGTCATCCAACCTACTCCCCCTCTGTCATCCAACCTATTCCCCCTCTGTCATCCAACCTACTCCCCCTCTGTCATCCAACCTACTCCCCTCTGTCATCCAACCTACTCCCCCTCTGTCATCCAACCTACTCCCCCATCTGTATCCAACCTACTCCCCCATCTGTCATCCAACCTACTCCCCCATCTGTCATCCAACCTACTCCCCCTCTGTCATCCAACCTACTCCCCCTCTGTCATCCAACATACTCCCCCTCTGTCATCCAACCTACTCCCTCTCTGTCATCCAACCTACTCCCCCTCTGTCATCCAACCTATTCCCCCTCTGTCATCCAACCTACTCCCCCTCTGTCATCCAACCTACTCCCCTTCTGTCATCCAACCTACTCCCTCCCCTCTGTCATCCAACCTACTCCCCCTCTGTCATCCAACCTACTCCCCCTTTGTCATCCAACCTACTCCCCCTGTCATCCAACCTACTCCCTCTCTGTCATCCAACCTACTCCCTCCCCCTCTGTCATCCAACCTACTCCCCCTCTGTCATCCAACCTATTCCCCCTCTGTCATCCAACCTACTCCCCCTCTGTCATCCACCCTACTCCCCCTCTGTCATCCAACCTACTCCCCCTCTGTCATCCAACCTACTTCCCCTCTGTCATCCAACCTACTCCCCCTCTGTCATCCAACCTACTCCCCCTCTGTCATCCAACCTTACAATATATACACTGTCATCTCGACCATCATCCACATTCGGTAGGTCAACATTCAATTTGCATGGAACTTGTATGTACTGTACTAACATTAAGTACACACATGCAGTATATCAACATATACATTGTACGCTTTCTGTGATATGCACAATTCATCTCAACACAGTATATATGCAATTCACGAAATTTCACCGTATATCCTGTAACTTCTCTGAGAAAACTGCAAAAAAGTAAAGTTCAGTTTCAACATGGCACTCAGTTACAACCACTTACATTCACTTCATAAATCCGTTCTAAGTGGATCGTAATGGAGTGGGAACATGAAGTGGGTTCCAGTAAAGTGGCAGAAAAGTTATCACACAGACCATGAGAAGAGTTGGGTTCAGTTCCTGTAATATTATTGATCTGGCTAAGGTTTACGAACACTCCTGCGTAAGGTAATATCAGCAGACGTTTGATGCTTCAGTAACATCCTATATAAACCTACCTACCAACCACCTCCTCTCTCAATATACATATAATCAACTTCTATCTCCTATATAAACCTACCTACTCCTATATAAACCTACACATAATCAACTTCTATCTCCTATATAAACCTACCTACCAACCAACCCCCTCCTCTCTCAATAAACATAATTAACTTCTATCTCCTTTATACATTATAATTAATTTCTAGCTCCTATATAATCCTACCTACCAACCCCCTCCTCTCTCAATACACATAATAATCTTCTATCTCCTTTGTACATATAATTAACTTCTACCTCCTTTATAAACCTACCTACCAATAAATATAATTAACTTCTATCTCCTTTATACATATAATTAACTTCTATCACCTATATAATCCTACCTACCAACTCAATAAACATAATAAACTTTTATCTCCTATATATTAATTAACTTCTATCTCCTATATAAACCTACCTACCGACCAACCCCCTCTTCTCTCAATACGACATAGGCTATCCAACAAGGCGACCCAAATTCATCAAGGCCAGCACTTGGGATAGCAGAGTGTCAGGTGGGTCACTTAGTCACCATTACCTCTGCCAACACCAGGACAGGCACGAGTGACTGGATTCCCTGGCACGTCACCTCAATACTAGATCTAACAATTAGCCTACTCCATTTACCACACCAGAGAGATCATTAATTTGTTACCTTAAAGGGGGTAGTACAGCTAGTGTTGGTAAATCTGGAACATCTGAATCCTCCAAACTATTCCAAGCAACAGAGTACCATTATTTTTGTTGATGTGGGTCTGTTTCCTGGCATGCTTTGGAGGAATCAAGGCACTCCAAGGAAGCAAAAGGATACTTACTACCCCCTTAAAGGAAGTAGTAACTGTTGTGAGCAAATTGGAGCACACGTAGCCCTCCGAACTCTATCATAAAACACGTCTCTACCGTCTTATGTGGAGGGATTCAGTTGCTTGGGATATCTTGGAGGAATCAGAGCCCTCGAATTTCCCACAACAAGTTACTTCCCTTAATAAATAGTCAGGGGCTCAAGGCAGAGTCTATGGGTCGATTCCACAGTGGTTGGTATTGGTTTGTAAGCATGCAAACGAAAGAATGTTAGCCGTGTAAATGACTTATGGGTGAATTATTTAATGAATTTGGCGAATAAACTATGCAGTGATCATCATTATCTAACTGTTGGATAGATTTTGTGAATGTGGATACTCAGCTTTATGAAAAAAATGAAGTCTTACAAGTGTGGTTGGTTTGGAAGCTAACAAACAAATACGACTGTAGAATCGACCCTATAACCAGTGCAATTCTTTCTTGGTTGCAAAAGGAATAAATAACTTCTCTAAAATGAAACAACAAAAATCTGCGGTGTGCAATATTTTCTTGGTTGCAAAGGGAATAAATAACTTCTCTAAAATGAAAAAAAAAAACACACACACAAAACTGCGGTGTGCATATCACTGGTACAAATGCACAAAGGCAAACGCCACTTCACGGCAGCGTTCTCAGGAAATAAGATTTACCGGTGGGAAAAGACCGTCAAAAGGGACCGTTCTCCCCTCACTCTGATACACAATGAAGTCACACACGACGCTCTTTTACCCACTACATGCTAACTAAGGGGGCAGGCAGGTAGTACAGGCAGTGTTGTTGGTTAATGTGGAGCAACAGATTTCTTCAAACTAGTCTAGGCATCATGCTACCATTATTTCTTTGTTAATTTGGTCCTGTTTCCTTGGCATACTTTAGAGGAATCAAGGCACTCTAATGATCCAAACGTATACTATGGGTCGATTCCACAGTGGTTGGTATTGGTTTGTAAGCACGCAAACGAAAGAATCTTAGCCATGTAAATAAATAACTTATGGGTGAATTATTTACTGAATTTGGTGAGTAAACTATGCAGTGATCATCATTATAGAACTGTTTTAATAGATTTTGTGAATGTGGATACTCAGCTTCTGGAAGATAATGAAGCCTTACAAGAATGATTGGTTGGGAAGCTAACAAACAAATACCACTGTGGAGTCGACACTATATCCCCTTCAGAGCCAGACTGGGTGTTGCAACAGCTGTGATAGCGACGACACAACACAACATGGACTTGTGTGCTGGTGTAATTAGTTAAGACTCAGTCAGCACCTCCTACTGTACACTCGCAATCCAAAATTCGCATCTCGGTCATGTTGAAGTCTCGAATCATTTTACATACTAGTGAACCAATTACAAAGCTTATCCTGTTTCATATTAGCTTGAACTCTTCTAATACTCGATCAGGCTATTCGAAGCAAGCCTGGATACATATTTTGGATCGCGAGTGTACAGTTTGCCACAGGAAGTTTCACACAGGCTGTATGGAAAGAGTGGGCTCAATTCTTAACCAGTGAATGAGGTGGTACAGTCAGGGTTCAAATTGTCCTGCAACTTGGTGAATAAAAAAAGCGAACCATTTGAGTGAATCTTATGAACCAATATTTCAGACCAACACCTATAGTTTCGGATCATTTTTCGAAGCCATCTCATTGACTGTACCTGACTCACAGTGGGCCCAGAGCGATATGTGTTGAGGTGTCAGGTGGACCTATATAATACTATCTAGACCGTGCATGGGTATTGTGGGAATGTTAGAAGGGTCATGCTGCTTCTCGGAAATGACTTCACTCACCTCGGGTTGCATGACACACGAACTTGGAGTTGTAAATAAGCACAGAACAAACACTTCCACAGAGAGAGAGAGAGAGAGAGAGAGAGAGAGAGAGAGAGAGAGAGTACAGTATATGTAAAGGAGGGGTATACATTTGGAGAGAGAGAGAGAGAGAGAGAGAGAGAGAGAGAGAGAGAGAGAGAGTACAGTATATGTAAAGGAGGGGTATACATTTGGAGAGAGAGAGAGAGAGAGAGAGAGGGAGAGAGTACAGTATTATGTAAAGGAGGGGTATGCATTTGGTGAGAGAGAGAGAGAGAGAGAGAGAGAGAGAGAGAAACAAACACATAACAAACACTTCCCCACTATTTACCATGTAGTGAGGAGGGGAACACAGTCCTACACTCTTTACCTATAGTACTGGAGAGAATACAACAGTCCTATACGGTACTTACATACAAACAGCCCCACCAACAACAACAAAGCAGCATCTGACCTTATACAATATGTGTGAGGTGGTGGTGGAGGTGAGGTATCGTATAATAAAGAAGTGTTCAGGATCAATATAGGATAATACGCTGGAAGATTGGTGGAATATCTCCCTTTAGCGTGGACGATAACCTCTTACCTCCACACATCCCTTACTCCACATTCTCTCTTTCCTTACCTCCCCACCTCCCTTACTCCACATTCTCTACCTTCCTTCACATTCCCCCCCTTCCTCCATATTATCTCTCTTATCTCCCTCCCTTCCTCCACATTCTCTCTCTCCTTCCTCATTCCTTCCCTCCCTCTATCTCCCCACCTCCCTTACTCCACATTCTCTACCTTCCTCCTCATTCCCTCCCTTCCTCCACATTCTCTCTCTTTCCTCCTCATTCCCTCCCTTCCTCCTCATTCTCTCTCTTATCTCCCTCCCTTCCTCCTCATTCTCTCCCTCCCTTCCTGCTCATTCTCTCCCTCCCTCCTCATTCCTTCCCTCCCTCCATATTCCTTCCCTCCCTCTATCTCCCCACCTCCCTTACTCCACATTCTCTCTTTCCTTACCTCCCCACCTCCCTTACTCCACATTCTCATTCTCTCTCTCCCTCCTCATTCCCTCCCTTCCTCCTCATTCTCTCCCTCCCTTTCTCCTCATTCTCTCCCTTCTTTCCCTCCCTCCCTCCTCATTCTCTATCTCCCTTCCTCCTCATTCTCTCCCTCCCTTCCTGTTCATTCTCTCTCTCTCCCTTCCTTCCTCCTCATTCTCTCCCTCCCTTCCTCCTCATTCTCTCTTTCCTTCCCTCCCTCCCTCACCCCTGTCCCTCCCATCCCCTGGCCCGCCTTCACACACCCACACACGATTCACGCACAACTACACACACATACTAGCCCCCCCTCCCCACACACACACACACCTCACAACCTACACCTACACAAGCCTCTCACACAACTACACACACACACACACACACCTCAAAAACACCTACACACACACACACACAGCACAAACCTACATAACGACAGCCTAGTTCCAAAGTCACTATAATAGAGATAAAGTTCGTGTCCAAGAGAAGTTAAGGGACCCTGTGATGTAGTCAGAAAATTGGAGTTAAATGAGTCCTTCAAATATTGCCACGAAACACCACCTATATGGAAGGAGCGTGTTTCGTGGCATAGTCAGGGGGAATCAGAAGCCTCCAATTCCCATACACGATCATAGGGTCCTATTCCAGGCAACGGGATACCATTATTTTTCTTCTTCAACTGGGTCTGTTTCCTGGCATAACAATTATCTAAAAAGTAAACGAACAGGATCTAAATTACAAGAGCTTATTCTTACAAATCCAATGACTGGCGTTTCATTTGTAAGGTATTAAGGGACCCTGTGTTGTAGTCAGAAAATTGAAGGTAAATGAGTCCTTCAAATATTGCCACGAAACACACACACCTATATGGAAGGAGCTTGTTTCGTGGCATGGTCAGGAGGAATCAGAAGCCTTCAATTTTCATACACGATCACAAGGTCCTTAAAGGGGGTAGTACACTGCTGGTAAATCTAGAGCAACTGATTCCTCCAAACTATTCCAAGGAACAGGCCACCATTATTTTGGCTTATCTGATCCTGTTTCCTGACATACTGTGGAGGAATCAAGGTGCTCCAATGTACCAACTATGTACTATCCCCTTAATTTCCCCAAAGATAGATAGATAGCACTGTGTAG
>JAWQEG010002616.1:0-25000 GCA_033782935.1 Petrolisthes cinctipes | reverse complement strand
GTAGTAGTAGTAGTAGTAGTAGTAGTAGTAGTAGTAGTAGTAGTAGTAGTAGTAGTAGTAGTAGTAGTAGTAGTAGTAGTAGTAGTAGTAGTAGTAGTAGTAGTAGTAGTAGTAGTAGTAGTAGTAGTAGTAGTAGTAGTAGTAGTAGTAGTAGTAGTAGTAGTAGTAGTAGTAGTAGTAGTAGTAGTAGTAGTAGTAGTAGTAGTAGTAGTAGTAGTAGTAGTAGTAGTAGTAGTAGTAGTAGTAGTAGTAGTAGTAGTAGTAGTAGTAGTAGTAGTAGTAGTAGTAGTAGTAGTAGTAGTAGTAGTAGTAGTAGTAGTAGTAGTAGTAGTAGTAGTAGTAGTAGTAGTAGTAGTAGTAGTAGTAGTAGTAGTAGTAGTAGTAGTAGTAGTAGTAGTAGTAGTAGTAGTAGTAGTAGTAGTAGTAGTAGTAGTAGTAGTAGTAGTAGTAGTAGTAGTAGTAGTAGTAGTAGTAGTAGTAGTAGTAGTAGTAGTAGTAGTAGTAGTAGTAGTAGTAGTAGTAGTAGTAGTAGTAGTAGTAGTAGTAGTAGTAGTAGTAGTAGTAGTAGTAGTAGTAGTAGTAGTAGTAGTAGTAGTAGTAGTAGTAGTAGTAGTAGTAGTAGTAGTAGTAGTAGTAGTAGTAGTAGTAGTAGTAGTAGTAGTAGTAGTAGTAGTAGTAGTAGTAGTAGTAGTAGTAGTAGTAGTAGTAGTAGTAGTAGTAGTAGTAGTAGTAGTAGTAGTAGTAGTAGTAGTAGTAGTAGTAGTAGTAGTAGTAGTAGTAGTAGTAGTAGTAGTAGTAGTAGTAGTAGTAGTAGTAGTAGTAGTAGTAGTAGTAGTAGTAGTAGTAGTAGTAGTAGTAGTAGTAGTAGTAGTAGTAGTAGTAGTAGTAGTAGTAGTAGTAGTAGTAGTAGTAGTAGTAGTAGTAGTAGTAGTAGTAGTAGTAGTAGTAGTAGTAGTAGTAGTAGTAGTAGTAGTAGTAGTAGTAGTAGTAGTAGTAGTAGTAGTAGTAGTAGTAGTAGTAGTAGTAGTAGTAGTAGTAGTAGTAGTAGTAGTAGTAGTAGTAGTAGTAGTAGTAGTAGTAGTAGTAGTAGTAGTAGTAGTAGTAGTAGTAGTAGTAGTAGTAGTAGTAGTAGTAGTAGTAGTAGTAGTAGTAGTAGTAGTAGTAGTAGTAGTAGTAGTAGTAGTAGTAGTAGTAGTAGTAGTAGTAGTAGTAGTAGTAGTAGTAGTAGTAGTAGTAGTAGTAGTAGTAGTAGTAGTAGTAGTAGTAGTAGTAGTAGTAGTAGTAGTAGTAGTAGTAGTAGTAGTAGTAGTAGTAGTAGTAGTAGTAGTAGTAGTAGTAGTAGTAGTAGTAGTAGTAGTAGTAGTAGTAGTAGTAGTAGTAGTAGTAGTAGTAGTAGTAGTAGTAGTAGTAGTAGTAGTAGTAGTAGTAGTAGTAGTAGTAGTATAGTGCTCTGTGTGTTGTCAGTGTGATGTTTTGCAGAGTGTGTAGGAGTGTTTGCTCTGGTCAGGATGAATATGCAGTACCATGGGAACAGAATACAGATGAATGAATATCAACTGTAGTGACGGATTTTATCAAAGTTTGTGTTGTGGTTGTATTGGTGTCATGTGTGTTAGTTAACTGAGAAGTGTTCAGCGAGAGTTTAGGATATGTTCTCTCTCTCTCTCTCACACACACACACACACACACACACACACACACACACACACACACACACACACACACACACACACACACACTCACACACACACACAACACACACACACACACACACACACACACACACATCTCCAAAAAGCAACGGCAAGGGAGTGGATATTGATGGTAACCTGTCAACGCACACAGGCCTAACAATATGGTAAGTTTGTAATTATGGTATTATTTATGGTTGGGAAGCCACCGAATGAAAATATGATGAGTGCATTATTGAGTATGGTTGATTGATTGATTGATTGATATTTGGCACCGCAACTGCGAGGTCATATAGCGCCATTATTGAGTATGGTGAGTGTTATGTACAGTTGAGAAAGTACAAAGTGCAAGATAAATATATGTGTACATGGCAATATCTTTCAGTTCTTTGTAGTAAACCCTGGTATTTTTATCAATGAATCACTAAGACTACAGAACCAATGTAAAGTGGAACGTGACTGACTGAAATGTTGAGTGGGTGGTGAAGATGTGGACATATACACTCATATTTTACTTGTACTTTCTATTTGCTCAACTGTACAACAATGATGATCAAAATACCGTAGTGTATAATTAATGAAGGGAAGTATAATGTAGTGAAGGCGAGAACTGTACGATATTAGTAACCATTTCTTTCCTTGCCTCTCTATGTAGCCTTTACACACACACACACACAGATAGATAGATAGATAGATAGTTTATTGACCACAGCATCGTCTACACACACACACACACACATACACACACACACACACACACACACAGATATATAGATAGTTTATTGACCACAGCATCGTCTACACACACACACACATAGATAGATACATAGGTAGATAGTTTATTGACCACAGCATCGTCTACACACAAACACACACACATAGATAGATAGATAGTTTATTGACCACAGCATCGTCTACACACACACACACAGATAGATAGATAGATAGATAGTTTATTGACCACAGCATCGTCTACACACACACACACACATAGATAGATAGATAGTTTATTGACCACAGCATCGTCTACACACACACACTCACAAATAGATAGATAGATAGATAGATACTTTATTGACCACATCATCGTCTACAAACACACACACACACACACGGATGTCACGACTCGCGACTTGGCATCTCACTGCCGGTAGAGGGGGACATGAAGATTGTTGGTCAGTAATGATGGAGAGAATGGATAAATTATGACAGAATGATGGTATAAGCAGTAATGGAGATGAAGAGGTCTGCTGAAAATTACAACAGTGATGAAGATGTGTGTACTATTTGAGTCTTGTGTGTGGGTTTTGGAGAGAGTGAAGAAGGGGACTGTAGTTATGAAGAGAGTGAAGAAGGGGACTGTAGTTTTGGAGAGAGTGAAGAAGGGGACTGTAGTTTTGGAGAGAGTGAAGAAGGGGACTGTAGTTTTGGAGAGAGTGAAGAAGGGGACTGTAGTTTTGGAGAGAGTGAAGAAGGGGACTGTAGTTTTGGAGAGAGTGAAGAAGGGGACTGTAGTTTTGGAGAGAGTGAAGAATGGGACTGTAGTTTTGAAGAGAGTGAAGAATGGGACTGTAGTTTTGGAGAGAGTGAAGAAGGGGACTGTAGTTTTGGAGAGAGTGAAGAAGGGGACTGTAGTTTTGGAGAGAGTGAAGAAGGGGACTGTAGTTTTGGAGAGAGTGAAGAATGGGACTGTAGTTTTGGAGAGAGTGAAGAAGGGGACTGTAGTTTTGGAGAGAGTGAAGAAGGGGACTGTAGTTTTGGAGAGAGTGAAGAAGGGGACTGTAGTTTTGGAGAGAGTGAAGAAGGGGACTGTAGTTTTGGAGAGAGTGAAGAAGGGGACTGTAGTTTTGGAGAGAGTGAAGAAGGGGACTGTAGTTTTGGAGAGAGTGAAGAATGGGACTGTAGTTTTGGAGAGAGTGAAGAATGGGACTGTAGTTTTGGAGAGAGTGAAGAAGGGGACTGTAGTTTTGGAGAGAGTGAAGAATGGGACTGTAGTTTTGGAGAGAGTGAAGAAGGGGACTGTAGTTTTGGAGAGAGTGAAGCAGGGGACTGTAGTTTTGGAGAGAGTGAAGCAGGGGACTGTAGTTTTGGAGAGAGTGAAGAATGGGACTGTAGTTTTGGAGAGAGTGAAGAAGGGGACTGTAGTTTTGGAGAGAGTGAAGAAGGGGACTGTAGTTTTGGAGAGAGTGAAGAAGGGGACTGTAGTTTTGGAGAGAGTGAAGAAGGGGACTGTAGTTTTGGAGAGAGTGAAGAAGGGGACTGTAGTTTTGGAGAGAGTGAAGAAGGGGACTGTAGTTTTGAAGAGAGTGAAGAAGGGGACTGTAGTTTTGGAGAGAGTGAAGAAGGGGACTGTAGTTTTGGAGAGAGTGAAGAATGGGACTGTAGTTTTGGAGAGAGTGAAGAATGGGACTGTAGTTTTGGAGAGAGTGAAGAAGGGGACTGTAGTTTTGGAGAGAGTGAAGAAGGGGACTGTAGTTTTGAAGAGAGGGTGAGGAAGGTGAACTGTATTTTGGAGAGGATGGGTGAGTAGGATGAAGGTTTGAGAATAAAAGTTTGATATGGAAAAGATCACCTGACCTGTTGGTAAATCTGGAGCAGTTGATTCCTCCAAACTATTTCAAGCAACAGAACACCATTATTTCTGTTAATCTGGTCCTGTTTCCTGGGATACTTTGGAAGAATCAAGGCACTCCAATTCACCAAAAGTATGCTATCCCCTTAATCCAAGATATATAGTTTTTTTTATTCATGAGTGAAAGGACATTAAAATACAATTAAATCTTCCCCACTTACAGTTTTCTTCAAGTAGTAATGAAAAGCTAGCATGAAAATAATCTGGTGGGAATGTTCGTAAAAAAAATATATTATAACACAGAAAAAAATATTACTAACAAACTGATATGTATTTCCAGCTTACACTTGCTTTATAAATATGTTGTAGATATTGTAGATGGAGAGGGAAGGGAAGGTTAGCTAACAGGAAGCAGAAGCAGAAGTGAAGGGAGGAAGAGGATCTGACGGATGAGATGAAATGAGAAGAGAGTGAGAGAGTGAGTGTGATGACGAAAGGGAGAAGAGAAGCTAGAGACAATAGACGAGAAGAGATAGTAGTGATGGAGGTGGAATGGAAGGAAGAGAAAGAGTTAATTAAGGGGGAAGTTTTGTGTTAGTAAATCTGGAGCAACTGAATCCTCCAAACTATTTCAAGCAACAACAGAACACCATTATTTTTGTTAACTTGGGGCCTGTGTGTTTCCTGGCATACTTTGGAGGAATCAAGGCACTCCAATATACCAAAAGGGAAATAATTACCACCTTAAAGCTGTTAAGAAAGACGGAAGGAAAAAATGAGTGGGGTAGAGAAGAGGAAATAATATGGACGGGAGAGGAGGAGAGGAGAGGAGAGGAGAGGAGAGGAGAGGAGAGGAGACGTTCCAATGTGCCAAACGTATAGGCTGCTCTCCCCTTAACCTCTCTTTCCTCGCTACACACCTTCACTCACTCTCCCCTTAACCTCTCTTTCCTCGCTACACACCTTCACTCACTCTCTTCCCTCCCCCTCACCTTCCTTCACTTATCCCTTTCCAGGTCTTTATTCATCCTCTCCGACCTGTCCACTCCTTCACTCGCCTCCTCGTTCCTCCTTCCTTTACCTAATCATCTCCTTTACATCTCTCCTTCCTTCCTTCACCTTGTCTCACATGCTCCCACTCACAATCCATCTTCCTTCGTCATCACTTTCTTCCCTCATTTTTCAACTTCAATTCCCTCCGGTAGACGGAAAAAATGGCACAGGAATAAATGGCACCAGAAAAAATGGCACAGGGAATTATGGCACATTTTTCAGCATAGGAAAAAATGGCACAGTAGACTCAACTAAAATGTGTTAAAATTTAATTTCTTTACATTTTGATAAGTGCCCGTTACGTAGAGCCATGGGTGATAGTGGTGGACCAGGGTCCAAGGAGTGTTGGAGAGCAACTGAACAGAGTTCGAAAAAGTGAGTCTTCCAAACCTCTTTCAACGTTGAGAATGGTTTGGAAAATTCACTTGTTCGAACTCTGTTCAGTTGTTCTCCAACATTTCTTGGACCCTGGTCCAACACTATCAGCCATGGCTGTACAGTTGAGCAAGTAGGAAGTGCAAGAAAAATATGAATGTATATGGCCACATCTTCACTACCACTCAAAGTTCAGCCAATCACGTTCCACCTTACATTGGCTTTGAATTCTCAGTTATTCATTCATAAGTATACGAGGGATTATACTACAAAGAACTACCAGATGTTGAAATATACAGCCAAATTTTTCTTTCACTTTCTACTTGCTCAACTGTACAATACGTCTGATCGAAGTAGGTGACGAAAGGCTCCATGCCCTCTGGTGTGTTGTTTTTGAGGAAATTCATGCCAGCAGAAACATCCTCGAGAGGAAGAAAAGCTAAGATGTCTACCATATCACAGAACAACTTTATTTCCTCATTTTTCTTGTAGACAGTTGCCAGCCCTATAGCTCTTGTATTTTCCTCCATGATGACTGTGTCAGATGGTACAAACAACAACGAATGGCAACTTCTGTTCCAAGAATTGTTGTGATGGGTTGTCGAGTTGTTTGTTCCAAGTCAAGCATAACGGTTGAAGGGTCTGGATACAGGTGGTGGTATTCCGCACATTTCTCAAGAACTGCCTTGAAAAGTTCCTCATAAGTGTCTTGGGTCTTGTGTTGCAGGATGTTTCATGATGACCAAATGTTCTAAAGAAGGGTTCCCATTGTTAGTGTTGTTTCATGATGGCGAAATATCCGAAACCCAATTCATACCTGTAATTACTGTAAATGCTGAAAAGTGTGCCATTTTTTCCTATGCTGAAAAATGTGCCATATTTTCCTGTGACATTTTTTCTGGTGACATTTTTTCCAGTGCCATTTATTCCTACATTCATTCCCTCCACCCTTCGAAGGTAAAACGTTAGTGAATTGGACTGTTCAAAGTTTCAACCCAAGCTGTATAATTATTAGTGCTGGTGACTGTACCCCACAATAAAATAATAGGGAACATGGAATCACCCACTGCATGTAAGACAGAGGTGGCGTAAGATCCACCAATGATAACTGATAACTACACAACACTAAGGGTCCATTCCAATCATTCGTAGTGGTTCGTAAGCACGCAAACAAAAGAATTTTAGCCGTGTAAATGTCTTATGGGTGAATTATTTAATGAACTTGGTGAGTAAACTATGCAGTGATCATCATTATTATACTGTTTCATAGATTTTGTGAATGTGGATACTACTCAGATTTTGAAAAATAATGAAGCTTTACAGGTGTGGTTAGTTGGGAAGCTAACAAACCAAAACCACTGTGGAATCGACCCTTGTATGAGAATAGATAAAGGCCAGAGTCGGGAAGCATAGAAACACTCTCCAACCCAGTACATGCACGTGCTTGGCTAGGTTAGGTTAGGTTAGGTCCTGGTTTGGTTAGGCTAGGTTAAGTTAAGTTAAACTCTAATAAGGTTCAATTAGCTGAGAAAGAGAATGAGACTATTTCCAAATTTATCCCATGGTTGGTTTTATCGTTATAACCCAAGCGTTATTCTCCTTCCAACCACTAGGATTTTGGCCCAGCAGTAAGCGGTGTGTGCATGTACCAGGTTGGACCGTTGGAGTGTGTTTTTATGCAGTCGGGTATGGTTACTTACAACAACAGCTAGTGGGTGTCTGGGTTAGGACACAGCTCATTCAGCATACAAGGGAACAACATACCTGTCAAGTAAAAAAAGAAGAAAAACGTGAATAACTGAGAGTACTGATGTTAAAATAAAACTGTAAATACCGATACTGGTTTATTAGCAAATATATATTTTAATTCATGTTTACTTGTCTATACAACACTGAAAATCAACAAGTACCTGGTATTACTCCAGTTTCCATACCGGTGCTCTTTCTGTTTTAAGGCGAGAGTATACATTTCGTACATTGGAGTTCCTTCATTCCTCCAAAGTATGCCAGGAAACCGGATCTGATTAACTAAAATAATGGTGGCCTGTTGCTAGGAATAGTTTGGAGGAATCATTATCTCCAAAATTACCAAAACTATACCCTTCCCTTAATCCATTCCATCACATTCATTCACCCTTACACACTTATGATAGATTAGGCACATTAACATAAAAAAAATCCTATTGATGCAATTTACATTCATTAGAGCACTACCACTCATTCATCACAACACACTAAACACGTCACATGTGATGATAACAACTTGTGTCAACACCTTCATGGTCAGGTTAGTCACTTGGCTGCCAGGTAAGGGGGTGCGGGAGTGGGGAACAGGCTTGGGGGGGGGGTTGGGGGGTGCGGGAATAGGGGAACAGGCCTGGGGGGGGTTTGGGGGGTGCGGGAATAGGGGGACAGGCCTGGGGGGGGGGGTAGAAAGCCTGTCCCCTATTCCCGCACCCCCCTAACCCCCCCCCCCCCCCCAAGCCTGTCCCCCTATTCCCGCACCCCCTTAAGTATTGGTTTGATTATCACCAGCCTAATGGAAACACCACATGGATTTGTACAGTCACTCATAAAAATAAACAAACACCTCACCCAAGCAAGACTATCTTTTAAGGGGATAGATAGATAGTATACTTTTGGTACATTGGAGTGCCTTGATTCCTCCAAAGTATGCCAGGAAACAGGACCAAATTAGCAAATATAAATGGTGGTCTGTTGCATGGACTAGTTTGGAGGAATCATTTGCTCCAGATTCACCAACACTGTACTTCCTTCCCCCTTAATGACAACACATATATATTGTCTGTTTCATTGTTATTCTTTTACATCCCTTCGAAAGAGGAAAAGAAAAAGTAAAAAATAAGTGAAAAGTAAAGAGTGGAAAGAGATAAAAGTGTAAAGTATAGAGTGAGAGTCGATAAAAGTGTAAAATAAAGAGTTACAAGAAATAAAAGTGTAGAAAGTAAAGAGTGACAAGAGATAAAAGTGTAGAAAGTAAAAAGTGACATGAGGTAAAAGTGTAAATTAAAGAGTGACAGGAGATAAAATTAAAGTGTGAGAGACGATAAAAGTGTAAAATAAAGAGTGACAAGAGATAAAAGTGTAAATTAAGGAGTGGTAGAAGATAAAAGTGTAAAATAAAGAGTTACAAGAGATAAAAGTGTAAATTAAGGAGTGGTAGAAGATAAAAGTGTAAAATAGAGTTACAAGAGATAAAAGTGTAAATAAAAAGAGTGACAGACGATAAAAGTGTAAAATAAAGAGTTACAAGAGATAAAAGTGTAAAATAAAGAGTTACAAGAGATAAAAGTGTAAAATAAAGAGTTACAAGAGATAAAAGTGTAAAATAAAGAGTTACAAGAGATAAAAGTGTAAAATAAAGAGTGACAGACGATAAAAGTGTAAAATAAAGAGTTACAAGAGATAAAAGTGTAAAGGATAGATCACTCACTATATTATAAAATGTTGCTATGACCACCACACTATTAGGAAACTTCTAAAGGCGGGTGGGTATATTCACTTGTTGCGTATCATTCAGTAAAACGATATGGTGCAACAGTGTCGTCAAAATCAGGTATAATCCCTCCCACGTATCATCTATCTATACACACACACACATACAGAGTGACGTATCATCCCTTTACACACACACACACACACACACACACACACACACACAGTGACGTATTCATCCCTTTACACACACACACACACACACACACACACACACACACATACAGAGTGACGTATCATCCCTTTACACACACACACACACACACACACACACACACACACATAAACACATAGTGACGTATCATCCCTTTACACACACACACACACAGTGACGTAACATCCCTTTGACGAAATCCCGAAAACTTTTTATCACATTTAACGGGGAAGGAGAGTTGTTGGTAAATCTGGAGGAGTTGTAAATTCCTCCAAACTATTCCAAGCAATAGACCATTATTATTTTTGTTATTTTGGTCCTGTTTCCTGGCATGCTTTTGAGAAATCAAGGAGCTCTACTGTACAGCCACGAGCACAAATAAGTATTCAGGTGTGCTTCGAATACCTATAGAGACAGTAGATAAATTCACAATAAGATCTCCATTGGAATTTGCTCGTTGGTGAATTGGAGTTTTCAAAGCTTCAACCAACGCTGTATACATATTAAGGGAACTTGTGATGTAGACAGAAAATTGGTGGTAAATGAGTCCTTCAAATATTGCCACGAAAACACCACTTACATGGAAGGAGCTTGTTTCGTGGCATAGTCAGGAGGAATCAGATGACACCAAATCACATATACAGTATACACGATCATAGGGTCCTTAATGCTCGTGACTGTACCTTAAGGGGGAAGTTTTGTGTTGGTAAATCTGGAGCAACTGAAACCTCAAAACTATTTCAAGCAACAGAACACTATTATTTTTGCTCTTCTGGTCCTGTTTCCAAGCATACTTTGGAGGAAACGAGGCACTCCAATGTACCATAAAAGAATTCCCCCCCTTAAGTATACTATATATCCCTTAATATACTGGAGGTCGTTCAAGAGGATGGTCGGGTCCAAAATAATATCGATAAGTAACATCAGTCGTACAATTTGTAAAGTGAGTGAAACTTTTTTTTAGCACGGGATAGAGAACAGTAACTTTATAGATGTACAGTTGGGGAATAATGTATCTGAACACTATTGGCGGCTTCTGGCAACATCCCCAAAAGTAAACACATCAATGAGAGAAAGTATTAATGAATTGAAGGATAACTTTTATTTCAGTGTCTGTGGTTGGTTGACGTCACCCAATATCAGTTATCCTTATGTAGTAATGAATAAATTTTGTCCAGTACTAACGTGTTTATCACTGACATTGTTACCAGAAGTCGTCAACGGTGTCCAGATACTTTGTTCCGCAACTGTACATGTTAACCCGCCTTTGTTCACAGCGGTACACTTTTTCTAACCATGCCACCGGTTACACAGTGCAAGTGTGTGTGTGTGTGTGTGTGTGTGTGTGTGTGTGTGTTTTTTAGTCGTGGCGTCAATCAAAAGACAGGCAACAAAACATAAGGGTAGGCTGGACCCATGAAAATCCAATGACCCCACACACACAGATAGATAGATAGATAGATAGATAATTTATTGACCACACAAACACACTCACACACATCACGAAAACATAACAGAATGAAACACGAGGATACAGACAAATATTTACATTATGACCTACTTAAAGCCTCCAACATGAGGGTGTGATGGTAGCGAAAGAATTACTGGCAGACTAATACACACACACACACACACACTCACACTCTCTCTCTCTCTCACACACACACACACACACACACACACACACACACACACACACACACTCACACTCTCTCTCACACACACACACACACACAAACACACACACACATACACATACACACACTCACACACACACACTCACACACACACATACACACAAACACACAAATACACACACTCACACACACTCACACACACACACACACTCACACTCTCTCTCTCTCACACACACACACACACACACTCACACAAATAAATATATATATACAGTGTTTCCCACGATATTTCAGTGGACATACAATAACAGTGTCTCCATTAAAACTTACCACATATTATTCTCAGCATGGAGTGTGTTGTGGAAGGGGAAGGGGAATGTAACTAAAAGGGTCAGTGCAGGAAATGTGGAAATGAAGAAGGTGAGGTTGTGTGTGTGTGTGTGTGTGTGAGGAAAGGAGGGCAGTGAGGTGCAAGGAGGTGTTGTGATGGGAGTGAAACGAGAAAGATCAGAGAGTGTGGAGTTAGATACAGTATGGGTGTTGATGGGAGACAGAGGTGAGAATGTTGTGGTGGTGAGGGAGAAGTGAGTGAGAGTGATAATTGGAGGAGAGCTGGGAGTGTGAGACAGCAGAGAGAGTAGGGACCCTGGCTGAGGTCACAGCCCTGTGGACTGTGACTGGAGTAAGCGGATGAGAGAACACGAAGATGATTGTGTATCAGATTTAATCACTCTGTCCTTGTCTCTTTTCTTATTACTCCTTCCCCTCGATAACTCACCACAACATTACATGGCCAGGGATGGATAGATAGATAGATAGATATATATATAAGGGGGGATATTAAGTAGTCCACTATACAATATGTTATAGTATAGTGCATCTCCACAGACTAAATTCCTACAATTCTCGTTACACATATAGGGACACGTTTCTTAATAAACATAAAGCCTCGCCGTTACTATGCTACATTGGGCCATTCATAGTAATACTTTACGGTACCTCGTTTTTATTCTCTTTCACACATTACAAATGACTTTTTTCGTCTCGACTCCGTATCATGACTACTTTGTTGGTCTTGATAACTACCACACATACGTACACTCGCAATCCAAAATTTGTATCCAGGTCTTGTTGAAGTTTCGAATCATTTGACATAGTAGTGAACCAATTACAACGCTAATCCTGTTTCATATTTGCTTGAACTCGCTTAATACTCGACCAGGCTATTCGATGTAAGCCTGGATACATATTTTGGATTGCGAGTGTACAGTTACAAACCCCTCATCACAATATGTAAACTGGCAATAAGATGTGTTGGGCAGGACAAGACACAATTTCCTCAGGATCAGGCGGTGAAACTTCACATTTGGAGGCACAAGTAACATTAATCCAGGTTGTGCAATGATTCCCCTTTACAGACTGTGTGTGGATTACTGATGGTCTGGTAAGGTAGTAGGAGGTGTTATAAATGGAGTCTATTTGGGCTACTACACCATCTGGCTTATTTTCATCACCTGGGTAGTCTCAGCGGGGAGTGTGGTCATATTAAACTCATCCATCATCACCGCTACAGGACACACCATGGTCACGGAAGGTAAGCAAGCCACCTCCACCTCCCTCATGTTCCCTACCTTCCCTTATACAAACACAATCACCACACAACACAAGTAAAAATCAGATGTTCCCTACCTTCCCTTATACAAGACACAACACAAGCAGAGCAGATGTTCCCTACCTTTCCTTATCCCACAACACACGTAGAGCAGATGTTTCCAGCCCTCCCTTATACAAAACAGTCACGACAACCAACACAGATTATTCCAACATTTATAAACCTCTCCCCTCTCAATATTATTATACAGTGAAGGAGAATGTCCTAATCAATAACTACAGGGTTGGGCTTCATCAACTTTGGTATGCAGGTTGTATAGGTTTGGGCCAAAATAAATTATATATAAGAGAGTCTTGACCTTCACTCTACATTACCTTTCCTTACCATGATATTTATGACCCCCCATATTAAGGGGGAAATTTTGTGTTGATAAATCTGGAATAATTGAATCCTCCAAACTATTCAAAGCAACAGAACACCATTACTTTTGCTCTTCTGGTCCTGTTTCCTAGCATATTTTGGAGGAATCAAGACACTCCAATGTACCAAAAAGGAATTACCACCTTAAGGGACCCTGTGATGTAGTCAGAAAATAAATTGGAGATAAATTGAGTCCTTCAAATATTGTCACGAAAGACACACACCTATATGGAAGGAGCTTGTTTTTTTCGTGGCATAGTTTGGAGGAATCAGAAGCCTCCAAGTTTCATACACGGTCACAGGGTCCTATTTTAACCCAAGTATTTGTGCTCTATTGATCAACTTCATTATGCACATTCATATAAACCAGTAGATAATTTTAGTAGAATAGCAACGAAAGGTAAACAAACCAAGATTACACTTTAGAAAAATACACGACTAAGATATTTACTGCAACATTATTATTATTAAGTGGAGTGGACTTGTCATATTAAAAAATTTATAATATCACCATTACAATTATTATAATGCAAAGTATGGCTAAACATGTAACGCTGCGATCGAAAATGGAATAGTTTGGAATAGTTTAGTAAAGGTATTTGCTCCAGAAGTCCTGTCGCCTCACCTGTTTCACCGAGACGCACAGTGTTTATGGAAACGAGAAATACGCATGTTTTCTACACCTAATAATCTCGAGTCTATAACATTGCGTGCCTCGGTGAAGCAAGTGAAGCGACAGGACTTTTGCCGCCGACTGCACTACTTAAATAACAAGATAAAAAAACACTACTTAAAAAACAAGATAAAAAAAAACTACTTAAAAAACAAGATAAAAAAACACTACTTAAAAAACAAGATAAAACACTACTTAAAAAACAAGATAAAAAACCACTACTTAAATAACAAGATAAAAAAACACTACTTAAAAAACAAGATAAAACACTACTTAAAAAACAAGATAAAAAACTACTTAAAAAACAAGATAAAATACTACTTAAAAAACAAGATAAAACACTACTTAAATAACAAGATAAAACACTACTTAAAAAACAAGATAAAAAAACACTACATAAGTAACAAGATACTATAACACATTCTCTTCACCTAAAAATCGTATCAGTTTCATCGTGATTATTTTTCTTGGGTTGGTGACGATAAATATCCAACAATTAACAGTGGTGAGGGGAAGTTCGTCACCCCGACACTCACATCAAACAACTGATTGATATCGACTCGTAAATTTAATTGTCAGCACAGGAGAAAATAAAATGCAAAATAAATGCAAAATAAAATACAAAATAAAATACAAAATAAGATGCAAAATAAAATGCAAAATAAAATGCAAAATAAAATGCAAAATAAAATCCAAAATAAAATGCAAAATAAAATGCAAAATAAAACACAAAATAAAATGCAAAATAAAATGCAAAATAAAATACAAAAGAAAATGCAAAATAAAACACAAAAGAAAATGCAAAATAAAATATAAAATAAAATCCAAAATAAAATGCAAAATAAAATGCAAATTACAATGCAAAATAAAATGCAAAATAAAATGCAAAATAGAATGCAAAATAAAAAGCAAAATAAAATGCAAAATAAATGCAAAATAAAATACAAATAAAATGCAAAATAAAATACAAAATAAAATCCAAAATAAAATGCAAAATAAAATGCAAAATAAAATGCAAAATAGAATACAAAATAAAATCCAAAATAAAATGCAAAATAAAATGCAAAATAAAATGAAAAATAATGGAGACCAATTCAGTTTCTTTCGGGACGTCAGGAACACAGTCTTAATTAATTACAGATGTATCGGATGTCAGAATTTAGAAATCAATGAGGATGTGGATGTCAAACTTTCATATATTACGAATGCGGATATTATTTTCTTAATAATTAATGTGGATCCTGCATATACAGTACACAAATTCATTCCTATGCTTTTTTTCTCTCTCTCTCTCTCTCTCTCTCTCTCTCTCTCTTACAATATTAATCTCTCTCTCTCTCTCTCTCTCTCTCTCTCTCTCTCTCTCTCTCTCTCTCTCTCTCTCTCTCTCTCTCTCTCTTACAATATTAATCCCTCTGTCTATCTCTCTCTCTCTCTCTTACAATATTAATCCCTCTGCCTGTCTCTCTCTCTCTCTCTCTCTCTCTCTCTCTCTCTCTCTCTCTCTCTCTCTCTCTCTCTCTCACAGTGTACAGTATCGGTATATCTAAGGTCCAACACAATTTTTTATTTTCACTTAGTTTAATATCCAACCAGCATAGACAAAATGGGAAAAATTTGGCTGTATAGAAAAAAGTTGTGATGAAAAGACCTATAATAGTTTATCTAATGAAGTTGAAGTTTAGGTAAAGAAAGAGTACGTTGCATAATCATTAAATCAAGTTTTTTTTTTTTTTTCCTTCCTGATCCATCCTTACATCCGTGACCTGTATATCTCTCTCTGAAAATAGCTTATTAAATCATGGAAAAAAAAAAAAAAAAAAAAAAAAAAAAAAAAAACTGTACTTTGTCTGTAATACGGTTGCGGAAGTATAATTTCTCACAAATACGGATGCAGATGTTCAAAATTATGCGAATGTTCCGTGTATGCAGATATTCGAGAGAGAGAGAGAGAGAGAGAGAGAGAGAGAGAGAGAGAGAGAGAGAGAGAGAGAGAGAGTGAGTGAGTGAGTGAGTGAGAGAAGTCTGCCACTGTTCGATCTATAACACAACTTACCACAAAATAGTTTTATATATATTTATTTACATTTTAGCTGAACTGAACTGAATTGTACCTCCACCACAATCCAAGTAAAAGCCAAACCCTGCAACACCTTTTCCCCTGAGCGCTGCGTGGAGTCAATACCCACCTGCCAAAAACTGATCACGGAATTGCATTTTTATACCTGTCAGTTAATTCCATTTGACTGCCTCTGTGTAATGGAGGCGGGGAGGGAGAGGTGCCATTTCTCCCTGCGAGTTAATTTTACATCCATTTTATATATATAACTTTTCCAACTTGTTGTGGTGGAATGGTTTGACTTCATGGCCTGTGAGAATTCTGTTATAAAATAAAACTAGGAAAGAAATATTATCGTATATTAATATTAGACTTGTGGCTTTTCCTTGGTACTGTATGTTTACTTACTTAATTAAGGGGGATGTACAGTGTTGGTAAATCTGGAGCAAATGATTCCTCCAAACTATTCCAAGTATCAGAACACCATTATTTTTGTTCATCTGGTCCTGTTTCCTGGCATACTTTGGAGGAGGAATCAAGGCACTCCAATGTACCAGAAGTGAATTACCCCCTTAAGGATTCTGTGATCGTGTATGAAAATTGAAAGCTTCTAATTCCACCTGACAATGCCACGAAAGAACCTCCTTCTATATATATATAGTTGGTGTTTCGTGGCAATATTTGAAGGACTCGTTTATCTCCAATTTTCTGACTACATCACAGGGTCCCCTAACGGTTGTCCACACACTAACTCTCTCACAAACACTATGACACTCTTACGGCAACACCACTGATGGTTTGAAGAAGGGGATAGATACCGTACAGGACTGATGACATCAATAACTCGATACCAATATAATCTCTTCAACCAAGCGTGATGGTTTCTATTCGCCTGGATGGTAACTGGGGAAGAGGGAGAGACAGAGAGAGACCAACAAGTGAATAGGGAAGTGGAACAACGAGAAAATGTAAAGGAAAGAGAAGAGGGGAGGGAAGGGAAGAGGGAAGGGAAAAGGGAAGAGGGAAGGGAAGAGGGATAGGAAGAGGGAAGGGAATAGGGAAGAGGGAAGGGAATAGGGAAGAGGGAAGGGAAGAGGGATAGGAAGAGGGAAGGGAAAATGGAAGAGAGGAAGGGAAGGGAAGGGAAGAGGGAAGGGAAAGGGAAGAGGGAAGGGAAAGGGAAGAGGGATAGGAAAAGAGAAGAAGGAAAGAGAGACACCAGCAAATTAATAGGGAAGTGGCACACCGAGAAAATGAAAAAGGTACAATCGCATAAACTACTCTCGTTACTCAGGAGGGGTTTGACTCACCTGAAAATGAACAAACACTAAGATGACTACTTGCTGTCTCTGATGATGTTGGTGATGAATGAATGAATATACAGGGATGTCAACAGTTTTAAAGTTCCCTGCCTGTATATCCAACAACATACTAGTACTATTGGCCACAAGAATTCATACACACGCTGTTATTTTTAAGGGTTTACAACATATAGAAAGTTTAAGACTACGTAAACTGCAATACAACATTACTATTAAGGCCCGGGCTATGTAATGTAGTCAGAAAGTTGGAGGTAAATAAGTCCTTCAAATATTGCCACGAAACACCACCTATAGGAAAGGAGTGTGCTTCGTGGCATAGTCAGGAGGAATCAGAAGCCTCCAATTTTCATACACGATCACAGGGTCCTTAATTTGTCATTTTGCAATCACAGAGTTACTTGGTAGACCATTCATTGCAGTACTTCCAGAAAAATGACTTCTCTTTCCCTATATCCTTACAAGAATTCCTGTTGCCAACCGTACATATAAAATCGTAACTATACATTTCTATGCATTTGTACATGGAGGAAACATTATGATAGAATGGTAAATATATTATAATAATAATAATAATAATAATAATAATAATAATAATAATAATAATAATAATACACAGAGCTACACCAAGCTAACATGACATTAAGGGGGTAATTCACTTTCGTTACATTGGAGTGCCTTGATTCCTCCAAAGTATGCCAGGAAACATGACCAGATGAACAAAAGTAATGGTGTTCTGTTGCTTGGAATAGTTTGGCGGAATCAGCTGCTCCAGATTTACCAACACTGCACTTCCCCCTTAAGGACATAAGTTAATAATACAAGCTTCTTTCGAGTCTTTGTTTGACCCTCTGAATCGTAATGGGAGTGTTACCTTCAAATTACACGGTAGTAATAACATTAATCGAGTGTTTCTTCAGGTTTCTTTTATCTTGACAATTCAAAGTCTTTCCCTCCCTGTCTTTTTCGGCAATGATCTCTTGTTGAAACATTAATAAGATCTATAATAATTCAATCTATATCTTTTAGTAGTTTTATTTAAGGACCCTGTGAGTGATCGTGTATGAAAATTGGAGACTTCTGATTCCTTCTGACCATGCCACGAAACAACCTCCTTCTCTATAGGTGGTGTTTTGTGGCAATATTTGAAGGACTTATCTAACATCAAATTTCTGACTACAACACAGGCTAACGGAAACACACAAATGGTGAATGCATGTATTATAATTTTTTGTTTCTATGATTCAGCCACCTGGAGTGTTACATATTTACATTAATTTTTTTATCCTGTTTATAAAGCATGGCTCGTCGGTCGTCCCAGTCATCGATAATCACACACCATAATATTCCAATTTTTAATGGCGAATCTCAAAATATAACACGAATATAATATCTTTTTAGCAAAATATTCTACATTCACATTATTGCTTCTCTTTTTGCATTTTCCTTTACTACCAAGAGATTTATGGCACAGGCTAAGCTTCCAATTACCTTCAACATCATTTCATAGACGAGTCTCATCCAGGCCTGAGAAAGAATGAACCCAGGAACAAAAGGATATTTAAGAAGCGAGTAATCCCCGGCCATCAAGGCTTGTCTCACTATAACGAAGTCGTGGCCAACCAAACGATCAGAATGGGACAGACAGACCACTGGACCGTAATAATAATAATAATAATAATAATAATAATAATAATAATAATAATAATAATAATAACAAGAATAACTACAATAACAACACCAATAATAATAATAATAATAATAACAATAATAACAATAACAATAATAATAACAACAACAATAACTACAATAACAACAAAAATAATAATAATAATAATAATAATAATAATAATAATAACAACAATAACTACAATAACAACACCAATAATAATAATAACAACAACAATAATAATAATAATAATAATAATAATAATAATAAATAAATAAAAAGAACTGTAGAAGTGTAGAAGTCCTGTGACAGCGCATTTGATCTCAATCCTCAAAAACCTGGCTTTAAGTAGTCCATAATGCGAATATATTTGTCTGTATTGTCGTGTTTCAGTCTGTTGTGTTTTCGTGTGTGTGTGTGTTTGTATTCGTGTATGTGTGTGTGTGTGTGTTTTCGTGTATGTATGTGTGTGTGTGTGTGTGTGTGTGTGTGTGTGTGTGTGTGTGTGTGTGTGTTCGTGATGTGTGTGTGTGTTTGTATTCGTGTATGTGTGTGTGTGTGTGTGTGTTTGTATTCGTGTATGTGTGTGTGTGTGTGTGTTTTTTCGTGATGTGATGTGATGTGTGTGTGTTTGTATTCGTGTATGTGTGTGTGTGTTTGTATTCGTGTATGTGTGTGTGTGTTTGTATTCGTGTATGTGTGTGTGTGTGTGTGTGTGTGTGTTTTCGTGTATGTGTGTGTGTGTGTGTGTTCGTGATGTGTGTGTGAATGTGTTTTCGTGATGTGATGTGTGTGTGTGTGTGTGTGTGGTCATTGGATTTTAATGGGTCCCGCCTACCCTTATATTCTGTTGCCTGTCTTTTGATTGACGCCACGGCACAATAAAAACAAAATCCTCAAAACCAAAGAACTACCGGTATCTACTTGAGAGGTACTGACTGTCACGAGCACTAATAAGTATTCGTGGTGTGCTTCGAATACATAGAGACAGTAAATAAATGCAAAATAATATCTCCATTGGATTTAGTTCGTTGGTGAATTGGGACTGCTCAAAGCTTCAACCAAAACTGTATACTTGTTAGTGCTCGTGACTGTACTGACTGTCACGAGCACTAATAAGTATTCATGGTGTGCTTCGAATACCTAGAGACAATAAATAAATGCACAAATCTAAGATCTATTAACACTATTCAGGGTGTGTTTCGAATACTTAGAGACAGTAAATAAATGCACTATAACATCTATTAACACTATTTATAATCGACTTAAAAAAAATAAAGTACCGGTATCCGAAACAGAATCTTTAAAAAAAATATTTCTCCTCTCGCCTACAGCTGACTCACATGTGCGTCATTGAATAGGAGGAGGCTTTCTTGTCTAAATTTTGGGCGAAATGGAGGACTACATAATTTATACTGATTGGCCAAAACAATGCAAGGACACGAACTACATCTATCCCAGTATATATATGATTAGGGATTAGCTTTTTTGTAGTAGTATTATAGATTAAGGTTTATTACGTATACCCAGTGATATAGTCAGAAAATTGGAGGCAAATGAGTCCTTCAAATATTGCCACGAAACACACACACACACACACACACACACACACCAATATTGAAGGAGCGTGTTTCGTGGCATAGTCAGGAGGATTCAGTAGCCACCAATTTCCATACACAATCACCACAGGGTCCTTAAATTGGAGGCAAATGAGTCCTTCAGATAATGCCACGAAACACACACACACACACACACACACACACACACACACACACACCAATATTGAAGGAGCGTGTTTCGTGGCATAGTCAGGAGGAATCAGTAACCATCAATTCCCATACACGATCACCACAGGGTTCTCAATTATAAAGGTGTCAGTAGCCATCCAATTAGCTTACAACAGGAGACTGACCCTATTAACCTCCCACACATATCCTACTGTATATATCCCCCAACTTCCACACACACACATTCCCTTTAACCTCCCACACATACTGTATAATATATCCCCCAACTTCCACACACACACACACACACACACACACACACACACACACACATATCGCCCAACACTCAAGCATTTCCAACTTTCACTCCCACACACATAATTATATCTCCAACACACACACACACACACACACACACACACACACACACACACACACACACACACACACACACACATATCTCCAAACTCCCACATACACACATCCCCTTTAACTCCCACACACAGATTTCCCCAACACACACACACATACACACACACGTGAGGGGACCTGGGTGCTTAAGGGAGAAGGGGGGGTCGTCTATTCTGAGAAAACTGGAGTGCTACTGATTCCTCCAAGCTATACTAGAAAACAGATAACCTAGCCTACTAGCCTCCTGGCTTATTTTGGAGGAATCTTTATCCCTCCATATCGATTAAAGGAGATGACCCTCTTAAGGTGGAAGTGCAGTGTTGGTAAATCTGGATGCAACCGATTCCTCCAAACTATTCCAAGCAACAGAACAAACACCATTATTATTGTTCATATTGTCCTGTTTCCTGGCATACTTTGGAGGAATCAAGGCACTCCAATGTAAAAAAAGTGAATTACCCCCTTAAGGACCCTGTGATCGTGTATGGGATATGGAGGCTTCTGATTCCTCCTGATCATGCCACGAAACAAGCTCCATCCATATAAGTGTGTGTGTTTCGTGGCAATATTTGAAGGACTCTATTACCTCCAATTTTCTGACTACATCACAGGGTCCCTTAAGGTGGTAATTCTTTTTTGGTACATTGGAGTGCCTTGATTCCTCCAAAGTATGCTAGGAAACAGGACCAGAAGAGCAAAAATAATGGTGTTTGTTCTGTTGCTTGGAGTAGTTTGAGGGATTCAGTTGCTCCAGATTTACCAACACAAAATTCTCCCCCTTGAAAGAAAACAAAAGAGCTGTGAGTCAATATCTTATAGAAGCCCGGGAGGTGTGGGTTGCCTGCCTCTGGGTACGAAGGGTAATCATCGTATATCCGACAAGAACACCCATTAGTGGTAAATTTGAACCCCCCACCCCACCCCACCATCCCCAGGCACCCGATGCAATGATATGAACCGAACGAACGAACACCTCGAATGGAGAAATGAAAGCACTCGACGAGAAACACACAGAAAGATGAAAAAAAAAAAATAATCGAATGGAAAATTAAAACACACAAGAAATACACAGAAAGATGAAAAAAAAAAAAAAAAATTCGAATGGAGAAATGAAAACACGACATGAAACACACAGAAAAATTAAAACACACGACAAGTAACAAACACAGAAAGATGAAAACACACGACGAGAAACAAACACAGAAAGATGAAAACACACGACAAGAAACAAACACAGAAAGATGAAAACACACGACAAGAAACAAACACAGACAGATGAAAACACACCAAAAGAAATACACAGAAAGATGAAAACACACAACGAGAAACACACAGACAGATGAAAACACACGACGAGAAACAAACACAGAAAGATGAAAACACACCAAAAGAAATACACAGAAAGATGAAAAACATAACACAAGAAACAAACACAGAAAGATGAAAACACACAACGAGAAACAAACACAGAAAGATGAAAACACACGACGAGAAACAAACACAGAAAGATGAAAACACAGAGAAAAATGAAAACACACAAGAAAAACACAGAAAAAGATGAAAAACACACCACCTGAAATACACAGAAAGATGAAATCACACGATGAGATGAGAACACAAAGAGTCGAAAAGAGGAAGGGGATGAAGTAACACGTAGAACACAGAGACGAAAAGAGGAAAGGAATGAAGTAACACCAAGAACACAGACGAAAAGAGGAAGGGGATGAAGTAACACCAAGAACACAAAGACGAAAAGAGGAAGGGGATGAAGTAACACCAAGAACACAGACGAAAAGAGGAATGGAATGAAGTAACACCAAGAACACAGACGAAAAGAGGAATGGAATGAAGTAACAGAACGAACACAAAAGACGAAAAGAGGAAAAAGAATGAAGTAACACAGAGACGAACAGAGGAAAAGGAATGAAGTAACACGAAGAACACAGAGAGACGAAAAGAGGAAAAGGAATGAAGTAACACAGAGACGAAAAGAGGAAAGGAATGAAGTAACACAAAGAACACAGAGACGAAAAGAGGAAGGGGATGAAGTAACACAAAGAACACAAAGACGAAAAGAGGAAAAGGAATGAAGTAACACAAAGAGAGGAAAAGACGAAGGGAATGAAGTAACACAAAGAGACGAAAAGACGAAGGGAATGAAGTAACAGAAAGAGACGAAAAGAGGAAAAGGAATGAAGTAAAACGAAGAACACAGAGAGACGAAAAGAGGAAAGAAATGAAGTAACACAAAGAACACAAAGACGAAAAGAGGAAAAGGAATGAAATAACACAAAGAGAGGAAAAGACGAAGGGAATGAAGTAACACAGAGACGAAAAGAGGAAAAGGAATGAAGTAAAACGAAGAACACAGAGACGAAAAGAGGAAAGGAATGAAGTAAAACGAAGAACACAAAGACGAAAAGAGGAATGGAATGAAGTAACAGGACGAACACAAAAGACGAAAAGAAAAAAGGGAATGAAGTAACACAAAGAACACAACGACGAAAGAGGATGGGAATGAAGTAACAGAAAGAGACGAAAAGAGGAAAGGAATGAAGGTAAAACGAAGAACACAAAGACGAAAAGAGGAAGGGGATGAAGTAACACCAAGAACACAAAGACGAAAAGAGGAATGGAATGAAGTAACAGGACGAACACAAAAGACGAAAAGAGGAAAAGGAATGAAGTAACACAAAGAGAGGAAAAGACGAAAAGAGGAAGGGAATGAAGTAACACAAAGAACACAAAGACGAAAAGAGGAAAAGGAATGAAGTAAAACGAAGAACACAAAGACGAAAAGAGGAAGGGGATGAAGTAACACCAAGAACACAGAGACGAAAAGAGGAAAGGAATGAAGTAACACAAAGAACACAAAGACGAAGAGGAAAAGGAATGAAGTAACACAGAGACGAAAAGAGGAAAGGAATGAAGTAAAACGAAGAACACAACGACGAAAAGAGGAAAGGAATGAAGTAAAACGAAGAACACAAAGACGAAGAGGAATGGAATGAAGTAACACAAAGAGAGGAAAAGAGGAAAAGGAATGAAGAAACACAAAGACGAAAAGACGAAGGGAATGAAGTAACAGAAAGAGACGAAAAGAGGAAAGGAATGAAGTAACACAAAGAACACAGAGAGACGAAAACAGGACGAATCAAGGAATGAGACGAGAAAGAGAGACAAAAATAATAATAGACGTCATTGAAGATAAAATAAACAACAGGGGTATTATTATTATTATTATTAAGGAAGAAATTATGTGATATACAGGATGAGGTGATGTGATGAGGTGGTGATGAGATGAAGTGATGAGGTGGTGATGAGATGAAGAAGGGGTGAGTTGATGAGGTGGTGATGATATGAAGAAGGGGTGAGTTGATGAGGAGGTGATGAGATGAGGAGGTGATGATATGAGGAGGTGATGAGATGAAGAAGGGGTGAGTTGATGACGAGGTGATGATATGAAAAAATGATGATATGAGGAGGTGATGAGATGAGGATGTGATGATGCGAAGAGTTGATGAAGTGATGAAATGAGGAAGTGATGAGGGGAAGAAGTGGGGAGAATAAGGGAAGGAAGGTGGATGATAAAGTGATGGAAAGGAGAGTGATGATTTGGTGGAAAGAAAGGGGGAGAAAGGGGAAGCAAAATTCTGGGGGTGAGGGGGGGGACAGAGGGGAGGGGGGGGGGAGCTTCATTATGTTGAGTAGGATGGTGGGGCAGGAGGGGAAGGGAGGGGGGGAGGCGAAAAGTGTCGAACGAGCGGCACAAGGGGAGGAAGGAGGAAGTAAATGGATGATGTTGTGAGAGAGAGAGAGAGAGAGAGAGAGAGAGAGAGAGAGAGAGAGAGAGAGAGAGAGAGTTACAAGGAGTTACAAGGAAAAGAAGTACCCTAGGAGACCTTACGATCCATACAAAGAGGGTACCTGTGGGTTTAGTTGCGCAAGTAGGCGACCGTCCTCGAATGTGTCATGTGAAACCATCAAGGAACACTCGCACAACGGCTTAAACACCTAGACGGTGATTTAAGGCTTTGTCTAATCTGGACTTGAACTGATCCACAGAGTTGCTGTTGACTACATCAGCAGGAAGCGCGTTCCAAGTACCGCAG